>PVJI01014818.1:0-36188 GCA_004026765.1 Micronycteris hirsuta
ATTTTCCTTCAGCCTCAAGACCTTCCTTTAACATTTCTAGTAGTGGAGCTCAGCTGGCAATGAATTCTCTTTTCTTGTGTTTGTCTTCAAATAGTCTTTATTTTATGGATTCTTTTAAGTGGTCAGGAAATTAATTTTGAAGTAGACACTTTGATTATTTTGAAGGTGCCTTGATTCCCTTCAAGTGGTGAAAGAATCTCAACAAAAGCAAATAATAGCTTTAATATTTAAAATCTTTGAAATCTAGGACTAAAATTAGTATTTGCTAGTTGTATCCTTTGTACTGCATAGTACTCAGCATTCAAGAACAATTATATCAATTTTCTATGTTTAATTTACCTTTTAAATTCTCTAGTTTAAATAAATTGACAATAAGAAACAAAACTGTCTGAATTAAATGTTGTTTCATTTTTTTAAACAATTTATGTGAGCTCTGCAATTAAATCCACTGAAGAATATAATGAAAATGTTTATTTGTTTTTTCCTGCTGACATTTTACTCATATCTGTTGATTTTTAAAGGCAGTGAGATTAAAGTGTTTAGAAAGAAACATTTCTGCTCAAAAAGCTTTAGTGCAAAGACAAAAAAACAAGTTTTAAAAATAAATCTGCGTAATAACATTTCTTTTTGTTTTTCTTACAAACTCAGAAAGCATTTTGTGTTAAAAATAACCTTTTAAAATGTACTAACTCCCAGAAACTTGGGGATAATTGTCTATAGTTTAGATCACTCAGATAAAATTCTGCCAGCTCTTACTGCCACCAGCCAGTCCCCCTCAATCAGATTCACTTATCAGGTGTGAAAATCAAATGGAATAGAAACTCTCTGGCTGAATTCCATGTATTCCAAGTATGCAAGTTCACAGGAATTTTTTCAGTACATCATAAAATAAAACAATAGCACTGACATTTCTGAGTAGTATCAAAGGCACCCTTCTCATTAATCTTTTACCTCTTGGTTCATGGTCCCTAGGTAAGCCAAGGGACCCCATTACACCAATGATTTACATTTGGATGGAATCTCATAATTGTGTTTCAAAATTAGGATGTGGTAGTGGGAGTTCTCGAAGTAAAGGAAAAACAAAAGCAAAACACATGAAAATATAAACTTTGGGTAGTTAGGTTGATTTATTCTAGTTTTTATGCTTATGCATGAGTTTTATGTAAGCTACTCTATTTTTATAATGAGTAAGTATGGTTATGGAGCCCAATGCTGGGACAATAATAGGGACTCAATTTGTTAAGAACATATTTCCTGAGCACCTATTGTATGCCAAACTTTGTGCAGGGTGGTAACCACACAAGATAGTCAAAAGCTATGCAAAAATCAGGTGAATAAATGTATTGATATTCTCTTCCCAAAATGATAGGTGAATTTGGCTGTATGATAAAATAAATCTAATAATTAAAAGTTTTGAACTGGAAAGGATCTTAGAGATGAGCTATTCCAACTAAAATCTTAGTTTTATAGAGAAGAAATTGAGCCACATAAAACTTAAGGGACTTGCCTTCAGTCACATGGCTAATAGGGATCTTCAATTAAGATTCAGCCCAGTACAGTGAAAAAGACCAGGTTCAGGGTCAGGCATATGTTCTTCTGCATAAAATATGTTACTTAGCCAACATTATACCATGCCTGTGTTGTTTTCATTGTACAGATCAAGGAGCTCTTACAAAAGTACCAGCAGACCTCACTTTAAAAATACTACTGATTTCCAAACTTTGCATGAAAAATTGGGCAGAAGAGCGATTGAGAGTAGTGATGTTCAGGTTAATTCCATACTGTTGTTTCTGTTCCACATTCTTCTTATTCTAGTTATCTCTACTTCATTAAATTGCAATATTTTAAGGTTCTAAGACATAGCCTCAGTATATTAGACACTCTGTGAAGAATATACCTAGAATGTATTTTCATTAAATATATAAGGAGAAATAAATATAAGAAGACAAAACTAATGAGAAGAAATGTACCAGAAAGAGCGGAGCCAATTTCAACTACCCCACACAGCCCCAAAAATAAACGTACATTGCTTTTTCTACCTCTAAAATTATGTTGACCATAATCTCCCATGCCAATCAGTACATTCAAAATCCTTCTTTATATGGTTCTTAGGCAAATATGAATTCTGCTTTGAAATGTGTAACATCTGTTCAATAAGTGATTGAACATATATATTGTAGAATATAAGTTTTAGAATTCAGAGCAATGACTGAACAAGAGAGTTAATGTGTCCACTCCTAAAGTTAGGCTTTTCCACTAGACACCTATAGCATGAAGTCTTTTCTGTGAATGACAAACCGAACATTTAGGAACATTAGTGAAGGAAACATTGACATGAAGTGAGAACATTGAGTCTCAGTCTTGTGTTATTCTTGAGCTAATTAAAGCCTCCATTGATATCAATGGGAATGTGAATAAAATATGGTAGATAATCATGATTAAGATATACCTGTATTATTTATTGTCATATTTATGAAATAAGCAACAGATGCTAATCTCTGATGTTCAGTAACTGAATTCCGATATAGACATTTACAAAATAATATATCATTATAAAACAGACTAATTATGAAATAAAAGATATTAATCATATAAGATTAATAAACATCTTGCCCTTAAATAATGTTTAAATATTGCTAGCAAATCAGGAGGTATGACTATAACTCTCATTAATTTTTAATGATTATTTCAATTAGCACTCAATTCAAAACTAGTAAGTGGTATATTTAGTTATAATTTTACGCATCACAATTTATCGAATATTTTATATTAAATAATTCTGCTATTAAAATAATTTAATCTATGAAAAGTTCAAAGAAAGAAACTTCAGATTTAATAATATACTCTAAAAACTGTAAAGAAATTCATTTAAGATCCTCAAAGTATAGAACCATGATTTATTTTATTCATTATATTTACTCAGATAAGAATACATGTTATTAATCAGGGCTTAATCTATTTTGGCTGAACTATTATTAATGCCAAAACAGATAGTGAACAATTTTATAGAGAAAATCAGCATGTCAGAATCAATAATGCCGAATATCCTAAGGCAACGTGGTTAATGCTCACGGATTACTGAGGCAGTGGTGTGAGTATCTGCAGTGAGAAGATAAAGAACTCCAGGTGAGTGGAGATGACGGTTTTGCTAAGTAGTCTAGTTCCTTGATTGCCTTCTGAAAAAAATTAAATTCCTCTGTTAAAATTGTTTTGCAAGATGAATGAACGCATGGAAATGCAGCATGAATAAAGGAATGGGCTCCCAGGGTGCTCAAAAATAAGAGGGAAAGAAAGAAGGGAAGGAAGAAGGGAATCAAGGAAGGAAGGAGGGAGGGAGGAAGAAATGAAGGAAGAGGAAAAAAGGAAAAAGAAAAAGAAGCGAAGAAAGGAGAGAAAAAGAGCTCATCCGATTAGTGAAGACACAGGAAGCAAGAGGCAAAGCATCAGCCCTGGATGCAGGTAGTTTCTTCAGGACATCCTTGTCATTTCCAATACCCTGTTCTTATGCTGTGTGTATATCCTACCAAATAAAGATGAAAAAAGCTTAATTCATATTTTAGCACAAATTTGCCCTCATATTGTCTGCGATGTTCATTTTGCTAAGCAACAGAAAAACAATAATAATCATTCTCTTTTTTCCCCAAGTAATTGTCAAACATTGCTTAAAGATAAATGTTGTAAATAAGTTAACTTTGTCCTTTCTGTTCTGCATGGTAGATTTAAAAACAAAAACAGTGGTTCCTGGACTGAAATTAAAATCTACATTAATTTTCCAACTAGATGGTTTATAACAACGGAAATTTATTGCTCCCAGCCTGGAGGCTGAAAGTCCAAAATGAAGGTGCAGAAGGTCCATGCCTCATCCCAAGGCTCTAAGACAGATTTTGTCTCCTGTCTTTCCCAGGTCTTGGTGCCTTCAGGCATTCCTTGACTTGTGGAAACACTCCAATTTCTGCCTCCATTGTCACTTGCCTCCTCCTCTTCCATCTGTCAAATCTCTTGTGTTTGATTCTTATACTGACCATCATCCTTGAGTTTAAGACCCACTTAGGTAATGCAGGATGATCTCCTCATCTCAAAGTCTGTAATTTAATGATATCTGCAAGGATTTTTATTCCCAAATAAAGTATCATTACCAGATTCCAGGAATTAGGATATGTACACACTTGTGAAAGAGCATATTTTGTTTTGATTATTTAAAAATCTTTCTTTTGGTATGCAGTCCAATAAGATGTAATAAATATAAGCATAGAAAGTGGAAGAGCGAAAGTATTGAAAAGATCAGTTTCAGAGCCAGATAGACCTGAGTTTGAATTATAGCATCCATCACGTAGTAGCTATGTGGCATTAGGTGAATATTTCAAGAGTAGAAAAATATATAAAACATTCCAGGTGCCATGACAGTAATTTGAAGGTTTCAAAATGGTATAAATACCCTAAGGGTGCATGATGATGTTCTAAGGGCTAGACGGGAGCATATAGTTTCCAGCAATTTCTTGGTCTTGAATATTCTTATGTATTGTTTCCTAAAAGTGACCTGTCTGTGAGTAGGCTTATGGTTGGGCTGATTCCATGCCCTACTTCATGAAACTGTGGTTAAAATTTAAAAAGATAATGTAAAGAGTTCTTGTTACCATATCTAGACACTAAAAGTAGTCAGTAAAATAAACTTATAGCAATTGTATAGTGCATAAGACATGTTATTAATATTTGAATTTATATTGACCCACTCAAAATAGCTTGGTTTCTAATTTTGAGTATATATCCCTAATGACAAACTATTTATATTCTTTCACATTTATTTTTGTAATTATAAAGTTCATCAGTTTGTTAATCAGGTATTTAAAACTTTAAGGTTATAAACCCAACCAAATGGGCAGTACTGTTATGATAAACATTTCTACCTCTGGAAATATTGGATTTTGCTAACTGTTGGATTTTTTACATGTTCTATATTAATTAATTTACTTCATAGATATTTGCAGGACACCTACTGTTCAAGATACTGTGTTAAAACTGTGAAAGATACAAAGGTAAATAAGACATAGTCCTTTCTCTCAAGGAACTTATGAAAGATAAGATGCATAATATTGAGTAAAACAAAGTATGATTAGTGACAAAGAAGTACTACAGACATTAAATTACAAAGCCATTTTTTAACTAGATTATAGATTCCTAAAAACTGAGAGGCAGGCACATAGATTCCCCATATACTTCTTGCCCCTGGCATCCACGGCCTCCCCTGTCAGCAGCGCCCACTGGAGTGATGGACCTGCATCGACATAGCATACCAGCATGGCCTAAAGCCTTTTGCTTGCATTATAGTTCACTCTTTGTGGTGTTGTTCATTGAGTTTGGTTATGGTGTATCAATTCTTTTTATACATGGTTGGATTCAATTTACTAATACTTTGTTGAGGATTTATGCATCTTTCATCATGATAGACACCATTGTGTAGTTAATTTATTTTCTTGCAATGCCTTTGTTTTTGGTGTTACAATAATGCTGGCCTCATAGAATGAGTTCAGAAGTAATCTCTAGTTCTTCCTCCTGAAGAGACTGTAGATAATTGCTATAACTTATTTCTTAAATGTTTGGTAAAATTGAGCAGTGAATGCATCTGAGTCCAGTGTTTCATGATTTGGAAGATTATCATTTAGTCACTGACATCAGTAGATACAGCCTGTTCAGATCACGCACTCTCCATGTGTTATAGCATGTGCGCCTTTCAGACCTTCGGTCCATTTCATCTAGGTTATCGCATTTGTGGGCACAGAATTGTTTAAAAAAACCCATTGCTATTCTTTTAAAATTCTTGGGATCCATAGCAATGGACCCTCTTTTGTTTCTGATATTAGTGATCTATTTTCTTTCTCTGTTTTTCTCAGTTAACCTGGCTTATAAATTTTATCGATCTTTTTAAAGAACCAACTATTGGTTTTCTTGAGTTTTGCTATTGATTTATTGTTTTTCAATTACACTGATTTCTGCTTTAATTGTTATTATTTTGATTCTTCTACTTATTTTGGATTTAATTTGCTCTTCCTTTTAAAGTGCCTAATGTGGGAACAGATTATTACTTTTTTGTTAAAGATTTTATTCTTATTTATTTATTTTTAGAGAGAGGGGGAGGGAGGGAGACAGAGAGGGAGAGAAACATCAATGTGTGGTTGCCTCTCACGTGGCCCTCACTGGGGACCTGGCCCACAACCCAGGCATATGCCCTGACTGGGAATCGAACCGGGACCCTTGGTTCCTAGCACACGCTCAATCCACTGAGCTACACCAGCCAGGGCAGGGAACAGATTATTACTTTTAATTTTTATTTTACTCATATATGATTTTAATGCTATATATTTCCCTCTAAACATTGCTTTTGCTGCATCTCGCAGGTTTTGATAAGTTGTGTTGTTTTCGTTTAATTGAAAATCTTTAAAATTTCTGTTTAGATTTCTTCTTTGATTCATATGTTATTTAGAAGTATATTGTTTAATGACCATGTATTTGGGGATTTTCCAGTCATCTTTTTTACTACTGATTTTTATTTTAATACTATGGTCATCTAAAAATAGACATTGTAAGATTTTTAAAAAAAAATCCTTAAGATGTAGTTTATGTTTCAGAAAGCAGTCTCTCTTGGTGAATGTTCTGTGTGAGCTTGAGAAGAATGTGCATTTTATTTTTTGTAGGATGAAGCAGTCTACAGAGGTTAGTTATATCCAGATGATTGACGGTGCTGTTGAATTTAACTATGTTCTTACTGATTTTCTGCCTGCTGTATCTGTCCATTTCCGTAAAAGGGGTATTAACATTTCCAACAATGGTAGTGGATTTACCTATTTCTCCTTGCCGTTTGATTAGTTTTTGCTGCATGTATTTTGTCACTGTGTGGTTAGGCATATACAGACTAAGAATTGTTATGCCTTCTTGAAGAATTAACCCCATTTATCATTGTGTAATGTTACCCTTTATCCTCTAAACTTTTCCTTTTTTATTTTTTTGGCATTATCCTGTTTAGTGTTCTCTGAACTGTGGTTTGGTATTGGGAATTCTCACTCATTACTGTTTCAAATATTTTTTCTGATCCTTTCAGTCTTTCTTTTTATTTTGGTATTCCCATTATGAAGATGTTGTACATTTGTGGTTTCCCCATAGTGACTTAGAGATTCTGTTCTGTTTTTATCAGCTTTTGTTCTTTTGTTTTGTTTTGGAGGCTTTTATCGATAGATCTTCAAGCTCAGGGATTCTTTCCTCAGCCACGTTTACTCAACTAATGAGCCCATCAAAGGCATTCACCATTTCTGTCACAATTATATACATTTTAATCCACAGCATTTGTTTCTGGTTCTTCCTCAGGACTTTCATCTCTCTGCTTACACTTTTGTTCTTGCATGCTTTCAACTTTATCTGTTAGATCCATGAGCATATTAAACATTGTTGTTTTAAATTCCCTTTGTGATCATTTCTACATTGCTGCCATATCTGGATCTGATGCTTGCTCTGCTCTTCAGGGTTTTGTTTATTATTCCATATATGCTCATACAGAACTCGACATGATGTACTGAGTCAAAGAACTGCTGTAATTAGGTTTTCAGTAATGTGGTGGTGGCAAGCTGGAGAGGGTAAGAAGTTGTTCCTAGTCCTAGGATTAGGCCTCAGTTTCTCATTAGTGAGCCTGTGCCTCTGAACCCTGAATTTCTCAGGTGCTCCTCAGTGTATCCCTGTGTACCCCTCATCTCAGATAAGTGGGACAAAATATCTTGAGCGGCAAGGAATTATTTACTTTCTGCTGTATAGAAGGCCTGAGTGTGAGAGAATTAGGTGTTTCCCTTCTCCTTTGTGGAAGACTAGAACTGGCGGAGTGTGGGTTTCCCTTCTCCCAGGTCAGTTAGACTCTCACAAAACCCCTCAGGTTTTGTTCTGGTTGAAGTTTCTCCAGGGGGCAGACTTTGTTAAGAAGGACAGAGTGCTCAAGTGCACTGCGAAATGGTTCTTTTTGCTCCCCCATTACTAGAAGCACAGTTTTCTTTTTCTTCCAAATTCACTACAAGAATCCATTTGGGGTTCTGGAGAAAAGGCTCACAAAGGTGTGGGAAACACCCTCTGACAGGATATTCCTGAAATGTTTAACTGCCAGACTCGTCCACACTGAGCTTTAGCGAATCGTCAAATACGGGTCGGGTTTCCTACCTCAGTGGTGGTTTCCACTCGTGAGTTTTGGCTCCAGTAAATTGTGACTCTTTCGTGTCTGTTTGTTTTTCTCTCTAATCTTTTGGGAAATGCTTCTCCCTGTGTCCTCACTTCTCTTCCAGATCAGAGAATGGTTGATTTTCTGTCTGTTCAGCTTTGTATCCATTGTTATAATGGTGTGGTGACTTCCAAACTCCTTCTATGCAGAACTGAAGACTGGAAGTTCTACTACAACACTTTTTATATTTTTAAGCAAAGAAATACTAAATTCACCAAAATAGAATATACTTAAAGTTTGTTTAAATTAATGGTAATAATTTTAAAAAGTACTTTCCAAAAAAATCTTAAAATTTTGATTGCTTTTGTGCCAACACTTGACTTATTGAAAAAAAAATTGAAGTTAATTTTCAGGATACTCTTCCAGAAGAAGCCATTTTTACTTTAGCGCATACTTACTTATATATTTTTTCCAAATGAAAACTTAATCAGAGAAATAAAATAGAAGGAAGTTTATAAGAAACAATGTGAGGACTATAGGACAAAAGTAGGCAAATAAGAATAATTAAAATGTTAACTTTGCGCACTTTATCATTTTATTATATTTTGAGAGAAAATGTATAATTTATATTTTTAAAACTTCTACTTAGCTCTATTTTTGAATACTTAAATCAAGGTGTTCCCCTTTTATTTTAATTTGTTTTGTTTATTGATTTTAAAGGGTAGAGAGAGACACAGAGAGAGAAAGAGAATTGATCTGTTGTTCCACTTATTTATGCATTCATTGATCACTTCTTGTATGTGCCCTGACTGGGGACTAAACTCACAACCTTGGCACATGGGGATGACACTCTAACCAACTGAGCTCCCTGATCAGGGCTGGGTTACCTCTATTTTTTAATATGTATGTATCGGTTCACTCACCTCTGCAAGTGAATCTTGTAGTAACTCTTAAGATAAAACTTTAGAGGAAACATCATAATTTAGTCTAACAATTTAAAAAATGAGTTTCTATTTCCAACCAAAAATCAGCAATAAAGTATGCAATATATTTTGGTGGATAAATATTACTGAAATCATCTATATTCAGTTCTATCTCATAAATTAACTTTGAGCTCTGCTGTATCTGTTAGAAAGTTCATAGCGTCCCTAGCATAAATAAGGACTAGCGAATATACCGGATGGGGTAAAAGTAGGTCTACAGTTGTTCCTATGGAAAATAATACAATAATTAATAAATAATAACACAAAAATAAACTGTGTTTTGTATGCTCCCAACTGTAAGTCTACTTTTGCCTCACTCTGTATATTAGTATCTGTGAAGCAGGGAAGAAAATTGTATCTGTTTTATAGAAATGAAATATCCTCTAGAGAGACTAATACTATCAGCCATTGGAGAGTGACCATTTCACATATTAGACAGTCAACTCAAATAAAAGTTAAGATGTAAAATGAGAGAAAAAATATAGCTGAAGTTCGGAATGCACATAGTTTTTTCTAAAGTGACATAAAATGGATTTGATCTGATAGAAGTATTTTCTTTTAAAAAAGGCATATAAGCGGAGGGATTTATTTTGTTTCTCAGTTGTGAAACAAAAAGAACATCTCAGTTTCTGCTTTTCATTTATGTCTCCCCCCTTACATGGGAGACAGGGATGGTAAATATCTACATATTTAGGTATGTTAAGCGGTAGATATGAGTGATTCAGCATGGTGTCTATTTATGTAACTGACATCCCTAATTTGAAAAGCTTTGCATATACCAGTACTAAATGCATTCATAGCCACATCTTCTCTAATCACTACAGTCCCTGCACTGCTATTTGGCACTCATTAGCTGAAACTGCCATTCACCTGCAATTTATGACTAGCACACAATTATGTGTTATCACTACTCCAGGTCACTGCATCACTACACTGCATCTTTTTCAAGTACAGTAGACAACCCTCCATTATAAATTGTACTGCAGTGGGTAGTTCATTCCTGTCATTTACTCTATTAAATTCTTTAAAACGATCTTGAAAGAATTATATTGAAATGTAAGTATCTTCTTAAAATAAGAATATTGGGTCAACACTCTTTTGATACAAAGAGGAAAAACTGCATGTGAGGGAGGAAGCAGACTTAGCATTAACAAATGTGTTGGAAAACATTTTGATAGCAATGAAATATGCGACTTTAAGGACAGGGTTTTAAACTTTTATAAAATGTACAATTGTATTGTGATTAAAGGCTGAAAACTTTATTTAGTACTTTGACAGTAATAGTAAGTTTTTTAATATTAAATATTGCAGAGTATGGCAAGGATAGTTGAACAAAAATTGATAATGTAATTATCAATTTGGATATGATACTGTACAAGTCAAAATATTTTAAGCGTTTTTGTTTTTGTAATAGTTTTCACAACTAACATTCATCATTGTAGACTTGATTAGTCTACATCAAGAAAAGGCCTGCTCTAAGTATTCCACAGATACTATCTCACACAATTCACACAACCACCCTGTAAATTAGGGTATGAGACAGTTGCGTAGTTTACCCTTTAGCACATCAAGAGTTCATGGTTACATTTATTTTTCCTAGGATTGCCATAACAAAACATTACCAACTGGGTTTCTTGAAAAATGGACAAACAGAAGTTTATTATTCTAACAGAGTTCTGGAGGTTAGAAGTCCAAAATCTAATTACCGACAGGACCAAGCTCCCTCTGGAGTCTCGAAGAAAGAATACTTTCTTGTCTCTTCTAGCTTTCAGTGGCCCCAGCATCCCTGGGCTTCTGGTGGCATCACTGCAGCCCCTGCTCCCTTCCAACAGGTGCGGCCCTGTGTGTTGTCTGTGTCCTTCCCTCCCTAATAAGGACACCAGCTGTTAGATTTAGCAACCGCTCTCCCCCAGCTCCTCCACGCACTGCAGTTCCAGACGATGTTATCTCTAGGTCCTTAACTAATTACATCGGCAAAGTCTCTATGTCCAAATAAGGTTACACTCTGAAGTTTGAGTGGAATCCAGCTTGGTATTAGTGAGGGTGGGAGAACTGGGGAAGAAACTATTCACCTCACTCTGGTGGTGGAGCTGGAGGCTGTATTTAAACACAAATGTAATCCAAAGTCTGTTTCCTTGAATATGTATGGTTGTGCCAGGGACTGTGTTTGGTGCACAGTTTTAAAAATTACTATTATAATGCTCTGAGTAGATCTTGCATTCCTTTTACATGTAAGAATGCCAAGGTCATGTGTCACACAGCAGCAGCATCTAAATTCTGAGTGATATTTATAAAACAGAGATTATGTCATTACCCTGTGTTATTAACGTTAGCACAAAACCATATTTTTTAAAGTGATATTTAGAGTCCACCGGGATCTGGCCCCTGACTTCTTCTCCAGCTCATGTTTACATCTCCCGTCTCAGTAGCCCATCCTGGCCTTCCAGATTTTCCCCATGTGGTTCCCTCCATCTCCATCACTTTCTGCCACCTTTTTCCTTCTGCCTGTCCTTCTGGTCTCACTTTGCCTCTTCCGATGAGCTGTCCCTTCTGACACCCTGAAGTAGGCTTGAAGTTCTGCTCCAGGTCCCATAGCTGCATCAGTCGCCCGTCCCCAAAGTACTGTTATGCCTGCCGTGATTGCTTTTTTGGTGGTCTGTGAGTTTTTGAGGGCAAGCTGCACAACTATGTATTTTCAGCTGCATCTTAAATACTGGCTGACAGTTAAATGTATGTTGAAAGAATAAATGAATGCAATTTATGAGAAATTGAAGGCAGAATATCTTTATGCATGGAATAAAGCAGAGGCAGAAAACTGGCCTAGCAAATTATGACTCAGTGTCTTCATCTTGTTCCAAAAAGGCTTATTCTGACTTTTTGGTGAACTGCTCCTTTAGAAGGAAACGCATCTGGGCTTCCAGCAAGCAGATGACTATCAATAATGTCTGTAGTGTCATTAGTCCTGCTCTTTCATCATAATGCTAGAACTTTCTAATCATCCCCTAAGAATTCAAACCGACTATTTATATGTTATTTCACTTGCCCCCGCTTCAATGATAAGTGTTAAAATACACTGAGGAAGGTATGAAAGCAACTAATGATTTTCCTAATAGGACAGTTATGGCTGAAAAGCTGATTGTGTTAGCTGTTTGGTCTTGCCCCTGTCTGTGCCCTGGTGTTGTACAAAACTTCACCTAAATGATATATGCCCTCCAAAGTTCACCAGCCACACAATGACAGAGGCAGTGAAATGCTATGTAGCAGGATTTCACCTGAGGAATCTCAGTTGTTAGAACGTGATGGCGGATGTATACGCCCTACAGCATTAAATGCGTGACATCTGAGCTATGGTCAACTGGCATGGCTCTCATATAGAATCCATGCAAAGTACTTTACCAGGAACCACTTTCCTCTAGAGCAGTGTGCACTGTTTTGAAATCTCATGATATATGCAGTTCAGAAAGTGGTTTTCTATGAGAAAAACATTACCCCCCCAAAAAAACATGGCCTCTGATCAATTTATTTCTTGCCAAAAAGAAAATAGTTTGTCATCATGTGAAGTATCTGTAGATCTATTATGCAATTTTATGCACGATGCAACATAGATGTTTCCAAAGAAAAAAACAATAGATAAGATTTATTGAAGGGGGACCTATCTTTGTTAAAAAACAAACAAACAAACATTTAGAATATTCAGTCTTCATTTACCAGTTTACTTTTGTAAAATATTTTCTATGCAAAATTCGGTAAATCCTATCTTCCTAATAGCGTTGTTAAGCTCAGTAGAGATTATTCTTCCTCTAATGAAAATTGATAATTTGTGAACAACTGAATGTCAGTTGCCTAAGATGTTTATCTATTCTCTTTACATAAGCATAATTTTTCCCCAGTGTCTAAAACAGTGTTTAAATTAGGAACTTAAATAAATATTTAGGATTGTCCAATTTTTTGACGTCTCTGGGCCACACTGGAGGCAGAAGAGTTGTCTTGGGCCACACATTAAATACACAAACACTAATGAGAACTGATGAGGAAAAAAAGAAGGTTTAAAGTAAATTTGCAGTTTTGTGTTGGGCCGCATTCATAACCATCCTGGGCCGCATGTGGCCCACAGGCTGCAAGTTGGACACCCCTGGAACACACATATTTAGAAGAAATGCATTATGGCTTTTACTCAACTAACCACACAAATCTGATACCCCCAAGTCCTTTTATTCTTAATTGTTATATCAAATCCAGAATCTATTGTTTGTCATTATGTTTAGCATTGGGGCAGCGTGTCTCAAGCTGATTGAGGAGTGAGTCCCTTCAGGAGTTTTTCCTGTAGTGAAGGATCAAACAAAATATTTAAGTTACACTTCCATGTTTCCTCTTTCCAGTGTAGCTTGTGCATTTTCTTATAATTAAACAAATTTAATTTTAAATGGAAAGTAGATAATGTTTCAGAACTGTTAGAGAGAACAGCGAGTTGGAGTAATTTGTTAGCAGGCTGAGGAGTAAGTGTGATATCCTTTGAAGCATATTTGTTTAAAACATGACAATCTGAGAAATTTGCTTGGCTTCCTGGATGCTGTTCTCAGTAGCTACTGCGAGGTGTAGTCTGGCTATTTGTCAAGTCTTCTTTGTGACTAATCACCACACATTACTACAAAATGGTTTCCCACTTTGGCACATGAAACCATGAATTTAAAAAAATGAAGTTACTATGGAATATGAAGAATGATGCATATAAGATTGGATATAAGCCTATGTAACTATTTCTACACTCATACATTTAAAAAGTATAATATACTATACCTTCAAATACTTGTTTAACCCACGTCATAATCAAATGTAGTACCTATGGATTACTTTGAAGCAAAACATGAAAACAGAGAAGGAATAATGGCTAGTACTATCCCCTGGATACATTCATGTATTTTTATTTTATTTTATTTTTGTCTCTTTTATTAATTGCCAAGTCAGATCTGTTGATTACAGGGAAATACTCTTCATTTGTTATATGTATATTTATGATGGCACATGAACTTGTTTTGAGGTAAAACTCTGTATTTAAAAATTATAATAATGTATAATATCCAGCTATTTAGCTTGTTCGTGTTGTTAAAAGATTTCCAAATAAGATAAGATCATATTTCTTTAAAATTCAAGCTTACAATTTCTTCTCTACAAAGGCCTGTGGTGATATAAAATTTAAATGCACCATTGTCTGGGAGTACCACAGAAGAACAATTATTAGTCCCTTTGGGTTGAAGTGCTCTATTTACTTCTCCCGCCTGCTTACTGTGAGTACAGCGCGCAGCATGGACTTTCCTCACTGCCATAATCCATTTATTACAGAGTCGTGGCATTTATTTGAACTTTGCAAGTATAATATCAGTTCTCCATTCATTAGTTTTCCATAGGTGCATTTTAGTGTAATAATCCTCTCCTCTCTGCTCTCATGTTTTTGTCTGAACCTATTACATCAGTGAGGAAGTCTGTTTTTTTTTCTTAGCCTTAAACATATTAAGAGCTCATTTAGGTTTTCTAGAACTGAAACAAATGCAGCTAGTTATTCCTTGACCTTTATTAACAATCCAGCTGCTGGAATCCAGATTAAGTCTACTGAATATAAAATCATAGAAAATTGACTCGCACCCTTCTTCTAACTTGTGAGCATGTGAGATATTATGAAGCATTTGAAAAGCTGCTTATTTTCTTGTCTTTTAGGCATGATCAACCACTTTTCTATGGTCTCAAACCGTATGTTGCTTTTTTAACTCCTTTCAGATCTGTTCCTCTGCCACAGAACAGAAAATCAGAGGGGAGATGTCCCCATCTGCATTGGCTGTTGTCACCTGCAGGAATTTTTGACGTGCCTGCTGATGGCTGAGGCATGGTTGCCTACTACAAATGATGCTCTTTTTTTTTTTACTGAAAACTCAGTATGCGAGATATTGTACGCACTTTAACTCTTTCAAAAGCCATTTATATTCTTTTATGTAAGTCGGTAACAATTAGAAGCTTATCATTTGCCATTTTCAAGAACACTTGGAAAACCTAGTATAAGACCTTCTTTAAAACCTGCTTTTGAGAAATTTTGTGGAGGATGACCATCAGCCATCTTTTCTAGTGGGCACAAGAAAAGAATATACCTGAAATAGGTATGGGTCGCGCGAGCAGCTATCTATAAAGTTTGGTTGAAGGAACATTAGAGCTTTTTTGTCATGGTATGTGAAATATTAAAACTTAGGACATTTTTGATCCGTGCACATATTCACAGAAAATTGTTGCTTTGGACAAAAGACATGTTAATTAGTTAATATTAAAGCCTTAACATGAATAAGTTTGTCAGATTAACTAGCTGTCATTTGAAGAGTTAGTTGTACTGTAATGTAATGAGAGATAATCTACATTTAATGAACTGCTAAGAATAATGAGGGGTAGTTATTTTTCAACTAAAAAACACAGTTATACTTTTAAATTTTGAGTCTGTGACATTGTTACTAATAGCAAATGTTAGATGAGTGAATGAGGGGAATTATTGAACTCTTTATGGCATAGCTATTAGCATTCTACATCAGTATTTTGCACATGGTTATTAAATCAATGAATGAATTAACAGATGCAATAATGTAATTGTTTCTAGATTGGCCACTTTTATGACATGGTATACTATATAAACCCAGAAAAACTGACACATTTATAACCTCTTAATCTCTAAATGTACAAAATGAAAATTAGGGTTTTTGTCCTTTTTCTTTTTATTACCAGAATTAAATGAAGCTGATGTCTAAAAGGGAGAGAAAGATTAACTTCTTGAAATATTTTCCAGGTGATTTAGATCTGAGTTCAATATTCGTTTCCCAATGTGACTTTCTAAATTCTAACTTATTATATTGGGTTATATTAGAAAGGTTATTTTCTTAATCAAAAATGAACCATTGCATTCTAACACAAAAAAAATGATATGTAAAATTACAAAATACAAGACAGAATGAATAGGTGGACTATGTAGGTTTCCTTTAGCACTTTTTCATGAGTAAATAAAGCATATCACCTTGATCCTCACCAAAATTTCATTCATATCAGAAATCCTAGGGGTAAGGATATATAATCGGTCGGGAAGAGCTTAAGGGAAATCAGACATTCCTTCAGATGTTAAGAAAGAGACTCCAAAGCACTTTTCTAAAAGATTTTTTCCAGACCACAATGGCTCTCGAAAACAAAATAATGTTTGGGGCTGGCGGTTAAATTAGTTTTGGAAAAGCTGAAATACTTTATCCCCCATGGAAGATTTAGAGTGCAAGTTGACAGGACCACCACACTACACGAAGCCAGCAATGTCATCCACATCATAGATTATGAAGAACTGCCTACGTGCCCACATGTGGCAGTAACTTCATCTAAACCCAAGGAAACACTCACAATGCACTCAGTTGCAGGCATAGAAAAGCCTCACTGGAGTTGATTAAATCACGAGGTCTGCACTGTCTTGCTTGAAATGGGAAACATGTGATTCTAGGTTTTCTTTGGTGTATCAGTGATACCATACCTATGCTTTGGTTCAGAACTTTTATAACTCCCCTTGCCTTAGCCTTATGTTTAGAAAATAACCACCACTGCTTCTAACATCAAGGCTCAAGTCTTCACATTACAAAAGTAAAAAGCACTAAGTTAGTGATTACACAGTGATCACAGTGACACAATGGGCAGCACATGGACAAATGATTTTACGTATATCTACCTCCTTGATTATTTTATCAGGGAAGAAAAATATTTCCCAGAACCCGCCCCTATTGGGTCTGATGGTCTCATTGGCCAAAATTTGGATAGAGGCCCACCGCTAAACCAGTAACTAGCAAAGCGAGTACAATTATCATGTTTGACTTAGACCAATTATTTATAACCATCCAAGACTGTTGGGTAGACAAGAGTCTCCTAATAATGTCCACTCTACTCAGTATTTTCTCAAGCTGAAGGAATAGTTCTTTCACAAATTCCCAGTCACTAAACATGCTTTGGAGAATATCTTATTTTGTTTTTATGTGATTATATGTAAATGCAATAGCTAAATATTTTATCTAACATTTACAAATATAAAAGCCTTTGGTAATGTAGTTATTTATTACTACACAATAATACCACCCCAAATAGTAACGTAAAATAGCAATTTGTCAACAGATTCTGAAAATCATGAATTCAGTCAGGATGCAGCGGGGTTGGTTTGTGTCTGCTCAAAGTGTCTGGGTCCTTAGCTGGGAAGAACTGAGTAGCTGGAAATGACCCGAGTGACTGGAGGCTAGAATTATCTGGAGGCCTCTTCATCCATATCTCTGGCATCTCTGTTGGTAGTAATCAAGAGGTGGGTGCATCCAAGACTCATGGCTAGGTCGTCTGCACGTGACTTCTTCCTGGCAAATGGAAAAAAAAACAAAACATCCTGAGCAGAACAATCTGAGAAGTCAGAATTATAAAAAAAGAGAGTAGAAACAATATGGCTTTCTTTGATGTAGCCTCAAATTTTTCGACTCTTCATTTCCACCACATTCTATTGATTAGAAGTTACAGTAATCACTAAGTCTACACAAAATGTAAGAGAAGTGGAATTAGACTCCAACAGTTTATCAGGAATTGGCAAGGCTTTAATTCAAAAGAGTAAGTGAGGTACAAGATATGGTTTCCGTCTTAGGAGAATGCAATCTGCCACAAGTAGTTTGAGGAAGGTGTAGAGAAATTAGGTGGAATTGGAAAGGCCCTATGATTGATCTTATTTTAAACTTTTCAGGTATAAACTTTGTACAATTTGAACTTTCAAGTCAAGGTATAATTTGAGTAGAGAAGAAGGGAAACCACCCCTCATCATGTTGACATTTAATGAATAGAACTGTCGAATGGAGCAGAATGAAATGCACAGCCATGATTCCTGAACAGTGTGACTACATAAATCACCAGAGATATATATGGAATGTTATTCCATGGATCTAAGTTTCTGCTTAACTGCATCACAAATTCTGGTGACAAATTTCCACAGGTAATGTTGTGTAAAAAAATATAGTATGATTAAAAAAAGAGGAAGTGATCAATCAGTAATATTATCTTTGGGAGCTTTTAAGAAAAACATCTTAGATTTTTGAAATCACAGATTCAACTAACCAAGAGAAAAAATATTTGGGAAAAAATGTTATGCTGACAAGTACTATGTCGTTAGGCCAATAATGGTGGTATCTGTATTGAGCACGTACAGACATTTTTCTTGCCATTATTCTCTAAACCATATAGTATAGCAACTGTTTGCATAACATTTGCATTGTATTAGGTATGATAAGTAATGTATAGATTATTTAAAGAGTATGGGAGGATGTATGTGGGTTATATGTAAATACTAAGTCCTTTTATATAAAGGACTTGAGCATCCATGGATATTGCAATCCACAAAGGTCCTGGAAGAAGTCACCCATGAATGCCAAGGGGTGACTTGCATAGGTCTTCAGACCCAGACACAGATATTCTAATTACTTTTGTGGGCAGTGCAGTATCTCTCCCCCTCTCTATGTATACATTTATAATAGATATTTAAGATATATAAATATATTTTATAAAATATATAAAATGTATCATATATTTTATGTTTTGTAAAGTATATTTTATAAAGTGCATAATAAATATACTTTAAATTATATAAAATCTATTTATGAAATGTATTTTATATTTTTTTTAAAATTCATTTCATAAAATATATAAAATATACCCACCAAGACAAGGATGGTGGAAGTATTAACTAACACGATATTTGAGAAGACAGCTTGGCAAAAATAAAGATTCATGTACCCTTGATGCAGGCATTTTACTTCTGTAAGTTTGTGCTTTAGCTATAATTACATTGTTAATGTTAAAAGTCTATTTATTGCAACATTAGATTAGCAAAATATCTACTGGGAAATACTTAACAAAATTTCACCTAAAAAACCTGCAAGTTAATAGTGCTGTACATTTTATCTGTAAAACAGAATGACTGCTCATGACCTCTCAAAGCTAGAAGGCTGCTTTCTCCTTAGTACACCCCTCTGATAAATGAATCTTCTAGGGCTTCTCCTGTAAATAGTTCATGGATAAATCTTCAAGCACTTAGAAGGAGAATTCATCTGCATGTAGGCACTGTACAAAGATATTTTAGATATGCTGTATAGGTAAGCAAGGTATGTATACTATATTACATACAGGATGGACTTGCTTATGTTAAAATTTTTAAACAGATATAGACATAGAAACAATTCTCATTTATATGATTTCTGGAAAGACATGCGATAAATAATTAACAATTCCTTAGGGGAGTGATACTGAAAGTTTTAGAATAAGGAATGGCTATTTCTACAAGATTTTTTTAAAAAATCATGGTCATTCTTCATTTCTAAAATGAATGTCTAGTATATTTTTTATTTAAAGTGCTACAAAATTGATTTTGATGTTCATCTGAAGTTAAGAACAACTGGCATTAATGTGACTCATTTTTTAGATGAGAGCAAGGAGAAAGAAATGTATACTTACAGAAAAATACTTGGAAATTTAGAAGAAATAGAGTAAAAGTCCAAGATTTTTAAACAGTGTATTCTTTGAGGAAAACCAATAGGAGATATTTTTATTCTTCTAGATCAGCATTTGTACTTGTAATAATGAGATATGCTGTAGCATATCATTACCTAAGAGATAGGTGCATCTTAATTTCTAAAGGACTTTTAAGTATGTATTGTGGAATAGAGGCAATAGGACAGATTTTCATTATAAAGTGATATGATTATACCAATGATTGCAAGCTAATTCACCACTTATACAATTTAACCACTGACCATGCTAGTTCAAGAGGGTTTAATTTCCTTTGTGCACATTTATTCCTGCTCATTTTACTTGAGAGCAAGTAAAATGGTAGTTTAATAAGGAAAGAAATCATTTTTAAAGAGAGAAAATATAAAAGAAAATGCTGTAGATTGTTGTCAACAATAATTATACACTTCCCTTTATTATCATTTCTGACATATCTGTGTAAAAACCTAAAAGAAATCATGCTTTCTGAATTGTTTCAAATATTTTTTAAATGATGTTCACAAATGCACTGACCTTTGGCGTTGACAAGAGCATAGTTAACTGTTGTCTTCAGAAACAGGTTGTAATAACATATTCCTTTCCTGTTGTCTTATCTGACATTTTGGCATTCATTAGTTTTTAAGAATGCATTAGATTTTTTTTATGGAAGCCTTACTTTATACTTGCCAACAGCTGAGTTTATCTGTCAGTTTTCTCCAGTCCTCAGGGTTTCTTTATGTTTTCCAATGTTTTATTTACTTATTTATTTATTTTTATTCAAGTACAGTTGTCTCCATTTCCCCCACACACACCAATCCTCCTCTGTCCCACCCCTCCCCACCTCTGACCCTCAATCCTGCCCCCTTTGGCTTTGCCCATGGGTCCTTTATACATGTTCCTTGATGACCCTTCCCCTATTTTCCCCCATTACCCCTCTCTGTCCTCCCCTCTGATTACTGTCAGTTTGTTCCTTATTCAATGTCTCTCGTTATATTTTGCTTGCTTGTTTGTTTTTTTGATTAGTTTCCACTTATAGGTGAGATCATATGGTATTTAAATTTCTTAAAAAAATTAATATTACTAAAATAGCTTATTTAGATATTACCCCCCATTTTAAGAGTATTTCATTGATTATTTTAAATTAACTGATTCAGAGTTCTTTTACAAGTTCAAATGATTGCAGTGCAGAGAAGTTATATGACATTTTCAGCTCACAGAACTATTAAGTGGAAAAATGGTATTCTAACCTAGGTCTGTCTGACTTCCATTCCCTGCTGTTATCCACATTATACTTAGAAAGGTCAACTCATTTGGTCATACAACAGCTCTAGAGCTTGTTGTTCATATTCAAATGCTTCAGAAGTATAAAATGAAGGACTGAGAAATTAAATGAGTGCCCAAGATAACAAAATTAAGTGACACACCTGGAATTTGAATCTTGGCCTTTTGATTCCCATGACTCTTTGCATTGCGACTCACATGGCTTAATGATTTTATACCCATTATATCACCTAATTTAATCCTCAGTCACCTGTGTAGTCAGTACATTTTTAATCTTGATTTTACAGCTGAGAAACCTGAAGTTCTGGGAGGTTAAGTGACTAGAAAAAGCAAGTGGCAGTGCCAGGGGCTGGATCTCACATCCACCGACCCCAAAGTCATTTCTCACAAGGATGCCCCTTATTTCAGCCTTATCCTCTTGGCCTTTTATACATTGAAAAAAATAGTCTTATCTATAAATGCAGAATTTTTCTTTGAACCTTTGCTTTCAACTAGGGACAGATGATATTCATTAGAATATGTATCAGACTTGATTCCAGTATTCTACTTCAAGAGATAGGAAGAGGAAATGCTGTACTCTGTATCAGATACACACTTTGGGGATGAAATTAGTAAATAATGTAACCCTACTGGATTTGAACATACCCTTCTGATCACCCATAACTAAAGTTCAGATCACATTTGTCGACTTCATAAAAGTTTAGTTCCTTTGGGATGCTATAACAAAAATGACATAGACTGAGTTGCTAATGAAGAAAACCCAGAAATTCCTCACAATGCTGGAGGTTGGGAAATCCTGGATCAAGGCATTGGAGTGTTCGGTGTCTGATGAGTGTCTGCTTCCTAGTCCACAGATAGCCATGTTTTTGCCGTGTCCGCACATGACGGAAGGGGTAAGTTCTCTAGGGGCTCTATTATAAGAGGAATCAATAACCACATCTTCCAAAGCCTTCACCTCCCAATGCCATGACGTTGGGAATTAGGTTTTAACATATAAATTTGGGGGAGGCTGTCTGCAATAAGTGAATGATGCTTCTCAGTGAGCCTAAAATATTACCATGGAATTGCTTAGGCAAAATAAAAATATGATAAAACCCTCCCTTGTGTGTGTTTGAGAAAAGTCTGATGTATGGGTAATGTTATCATTTGTTTATGGAAGATTTGGGAGTCATCAAATTATACAAACCATGGAGTTAATATACCAAATGATACCTAAAAAAATAAGCATAATTTTATTTTGTTTCTCTCATTTAAGAAATTTTGTCTCCATGGGAACATTTTTTTTCATTCCTATAAAACAGTTTATTTTAATAAAAGGTAATTTTATAAGAGTTGTTTCCAGAATGAGTTGAATTTACTACTGTGACTGAGGCAATAAAACTCACCAAAATTAGATTTTTGCTTATTTATAAGTCTGGGAAAAGAGACCTTAATGATAGAACAAATGTTTAGCCCTGTGGAGTAATTCTGAGCCTCCTAATGAGCCACTGATGTTCATGGGAATGCTGGACAGAGTTTAGGCAGATACAAGAAATGGAAGCCTAGTAACAATAAAATAATTAATTTGAGAATATGCTCTGGCCATTAAAAATTCAACTTTAATAGGAAATGGAAGAAACTTATATTCATATTTTATGCTATGATGATCTTTTAGACATTATAAACCCTTTTACAATTATATCTAGTTTATTTTTTATCAGATTTAAATTTGTGTGGCAACAAGCATTTCTTTAAAGACGTACTTTATGACCAAATTCCATCTTGTAACTTCGAACATGGAATATAAAACAAACTACAAAGAAACTAGTAACATTACTTATAATAGAACAATCAGAAGAATATTGTCCTATTGTTATTCAACAACCAGGTTTAAAAGAAATTTCATAGAGCAAGCACAATGTCTTCCACATAGGAGATGGCCAGTTAATGTCACTGAGTTAATTTGAAAGAGATGTTTGAGGTTTTTCTTCAACATTCATATAAACATAAAGAAAACATTATAGAGTATGTTTGAAAAATGTTTTAAAGTCCATTGTGTTAGTCTGAAATCATACCATCCATGAAGGCCCCTGTCATCTTTTGACACCTTTCAGAGTAAATACACACTTGCCCTTGTCCCTACCTATGAAAATTATTTATTTGAGATTTGAGGAATAGAGTAATATCTACATAAGTTAACATTGCTACCACTTTTATGATGTGCAATTTTTAGATCAACTGGTATAGAAAATATGTAATGTAATATAATCTGGGTTATAATTTCATCTCTTAATAATGCTCTGTTTGGGGTTCTTATTTATCAAAATTATCTATGGACAATATTGGGAAACATGTTTTCATATATGTAAAGATTTTCAATTCACAGAGTGTCAGTCAAAAATAATAAGTTTTAGCACTCGAAGGAATTTTGTCATGAAAATAATTAAAATCGAATTAGATATAAAGAAATAATTATGAGGTTTAAAAGTACTGGAGTATTTACACAATGGAATTCTATGCAGCAGAAAGGAAGAAGGAGCTTATACCTTTTGCAACAGCATGGATGGAACTGGAGAGCATTATGCTAAGTGAAGTAAGCCAGGCGGTGAGGGACAAATACCATATGATCTCACCTTTAACTGGAACATAATCAACAAAAGCAAAAAGCAAGCAAAACTTAACCAGAGACATTGAAATTAAGAACAACCTAACAATAGCCAGGGGGGAGAGGGGAAGGGACAATGGGGAGAAGGGTTTTTAGGAACGACTATAGAGGACACATGGACAGAACCAAGGGTGGGGAGGGGGACAGGGAAGGGAGGTGGGATTGGAAGGGAGGGGAGGGGAGAGTATGCAGACAACTGTAATTGAACAACAATAAAGTAAAAAAAAAGTACTGGAGTAACCTGAAAAATAAATTTTGGGCAATTAAATTATTAGGGAATGCAACTCTGGCCAAGATGGAGGCATAGGTAGAAATGCTTAGCTTCCTTGCACAACCAAAAGAAGGATAGCAATAAATTTAAAAATAAAACCAACCAGAAGTGCCAGAAAATCAAACTTCATGGAAATCTGACAACCAAGGAGTTAAAGAAACATTCATCCAGACCAGTAGTAGGAGGGGCAGCAGGGCAGAGAGGGTGGGTGGCAAGGCAGCAAACTGTAGGCGAGGCAGGGGCTTGCTGACTGGGCAGTCCCACATTCACGCACAGATAAGTTGGGAGGAGCAAGTGGGGAGCAAGACAGACCATAAAACCGAGGGTTTCATCAGCTGTAAAAACTGGGGGTTAAGGGGGTGGGAGAAACTCCCAGTATCACAAGAGAGTCTGTTGGAGAGGCCCACAGGGTCCCAGAACATATCATCACCTGAAAGGGCACAATCTACTTGTGGAAAGCGAGGGAAGTGACAGAAAGTGGGATGAAAGCCTAGCAAGCAACATTGTTCCCTCTCTGACCCCTCCCCCACAGACAGCAACAATGCAGCAAAGAGGGCTGCCCCACCCTGGTGAGTAAGAAAGGCTCCACCCCTTATAATATAACAGGTGCTCTGAGACAAAGAAATACGACCCAAATGAAAGAACAGATTAAAGCTCCAGAAAAATAACTAAGGGACAAGGAGATAGACAATCTATTAGATGAGGAGTTTAAAATCAGGGTGCTCACAAAGATGACTGAGCTCAGTCAGAAAATGAAGGAAGAAATTAAGGAAAAAATAACAGATAATATTGTTTGACAAGGTGGAGAGTGGTACCAGTTTGAAAAATAGTGAAAATAGGAAGAGATATAGAAAATGGAATAATGATTAGTTCAATTTTAAACAAATTCAGTATGAGATGTGGATGCTTGACTCCAAAGTTCTGAATTTAATGGAGAGATCTTGGCTAGATATACAGATTTGGGAACCATCATGTTATAAAAGTGATAACGAAAGAGTGAGAGTAAGTTAGGTCACCCAGGGGGAAAATATCAGTTAATTGTTTTTGTGTTGATATAATAAATGAGATTATAATAATGTAAAAAATGCTAAGATAATATTAATAAAAGGTTAATATAAATAACCTGTCTTTTAAAAACTATTTTCAAATTTATTTTTCAATTAAAGTTTGTCTATCAAAATTATCTGATGGTACTAAAAGAAGAGAGATATGACCTGAGTTGGTTTGGTGCTCCTGAAATTTTTGAGACTAATACTCTACTCATCAAAAATTTAAAATAATGGCCCTGGCTAATGTGGCTCAGTGGATAGAGTGTTGACCTGCAAACCAAAAGGTCACTGGTTCAATGCCCAGTCAGTGCACATGGCTGGGTTACGGGCCAGGTCCCTAGCAGGGGGTTCGTGAGAGGCAACCACACATTGATGTTTCTCTCCCTCTCTTTCTCCTTCCCGTCCCCTCTCTCTAAAATAAATAAATTAATAAATAAAATCTTTAAATAATTTTTAAAATAATGAATTGGTATTGTATTACATTAATATAGTATATTAAGTTGGTCTTGGTAGTAGTTATGATTCCCTGGACTATGAGGAAGTCTGCTCTTAGTTTATCTCCTTTATTTCAGTGTTTTTATTTCTATACCCTTATGAAGGGACAAAGGTTTCAATTACTAGTTAAAATTAGGCTTAAATATGCAAATTTCTAGTTAAGTTAATATACTAATGTCTACATATATATGTGTGTGTGTGTGTGTGAGTGTGTGTGTGTGTGTGTATAATGGAATCTGTTTTCTCCTATTTTAAGGAACAGGATTAGAAAATTGGAAAGTGTGGATGCTAAGCAACAGGTTGTCCTGAAGGGTGAAATGCAATAGGAAGAGAAGGTTAGAAATGTGAAATTTCATCCACAGTTGTTTGTCATGAAAATGCTATAGTTACATTCAGGATATATGGGCAAATAGAAAAACTTTTAAAAATTTCTTCGTGACTAATACTAATTGCACACATTTTCGTGAAAACTCATGTGGCATGATAAAAAAAAGATAATTTCAAAGAGGAAATTTGTAATGAATATTAAAGGATGAAAGAGGATCTGACATGCGGTAGATGACATTTCAGACAAATTTGTTATTAATGGCTCAGTGCAATAAAATTATTTGTGGAAGAGAAAAGGAACTATGTTGTCTATAACACAATGGTTATATTCAAAGGTGGTAGGAAAATGGCCGAAAAGTAAATAGAGGTTATATTATAAAATATCTTTGGTTCCAGGATAATGCCTTTGGTCTTGATTCTGTGGGCAATGAAGAATTATTTGATGGTATCAAAATTGCATAGTAGAACTTAAGGACAACTGATTAATAATAGTGAATAGAATGGGAGTAAGGTGGTAAGGTTATTCTGTGAAATTCATTGAGTTTCCCCTTGTACTTAGTATCAATTTTAATGTTTTTACATTTACTGATTTGTCAACAATAATTTTTGTTTATATGGACATTTAGTCTATGTTAAACAATTTCACAATACCAATGAGATGGATAGCTATGTTGCATTAGTTCCAAAACTCAATTGACAAATTCATGTGATTATAATTTAAGG
This sequence comes from Micronycteris hirsuta, assembly GCA_004026765.1. Classification (NCBI taxonomy): domain Eukaryota; kingdom Metazoa; phylum Chordata; class Mammalia; order Chiroptera; family Phyllostomidae; genus Micronycteris; species Micronycteris hirsuta. The sequence goes on from PVJI01014818.1 coordinate 26,525, forward strand.
GTGATTAGTGAGAAACATGTTAGTCTCATAAAAAGATAGTATTTTACAGAAGGACTTAATTAGTATATGCTTTATTCCTCTCAACTGTATAAACATAAGCATTCTCTTGATACAAATCTTCAAAAATGTTATATTTACAGCTTATGAATCATTATATTGATTTGTATTTATCTTAAAAATACCAATTATATTTCTATTTGGTTTGATTCATTTTTATAAAGAGTAGACTAATTCTTTGTCTATAATTGATTTGATGAAACCTTGGTGATTATAAACCTGGATTACAGAAGCTTCAGATTACCCAAAATAACTGATGATATCATATTTACCCTTGACTTTAATTCTAGTATTCTGGCTATTGACATTTAGTCTTCTGCTCTGTAGACTAAGTTTCTGAATGAGCAGAATGGACAAAGTGAAACTGGCTGAAGTATGCCATCCCCCACTCTGTGAAACACTAATTCTGCAAGATTAATTTTGGACAGGGTACTAAGGAACAAATCAGCTGGGGAATGCCTGTGTAGTCTTTCTCTTTTTTGGAGAGCCCTCATGGACATTAATATACTAAACTTTCTGAGAATTCTTGCAGTGAGGAAATGTATTTTAATTCATTTATACGCACACAGAACAACATTTCAAAGAGATGCCGAACATCTCAAGAAGGTGGTTCCATGGAACCCTCTTGGAGAAGCACTGATCTCACTTCACAGGTAAAGCACAGAGACTAATTCCTGAACAACAGACAGCTGGTAGAACAACAAGACCTAGATTCTGAGTCTTCAGATCCTATTTTTGATCTCTTTATCCTAAGTTGTGTTACCAAGAACCCTACATACTCTGTTAGAATTTAGACCAAGTGTATTTACATGATGGTTAAAATTCACAGGAAGTGAAATAGGAATATCCATTGCTGATATAATTGGCATGCATTGCCAGGAAATTTCACAAACATTGGATAGCTTTTAACACATCAGTGTTAAAAAACATTGATTTTCATTTATCATTTTGATGATAAGTTTTTTTATTAATCAAGACTTAGGTTTCTTATTTCTCATTACTTTTATCATGCATGGAGAGAATTTTCCTCTTCCACTATTCCTGCAGAATTAGCAATAAACATATTTTAAAAAGAAAATTTAAAGTTGAGAATTTTAGCTTTTTAAGAATATACTACTTCATCATGATCTCTTTTGGTTATGCATTTTTAATCTCCTTTAATAAACATAGATATATTTGTAATTTGTTAGTAATCATGCTGAAAGATGATTTAATTAATACCTTATTCAAGCAATAATTGTGAGCAGTTGGCAGATGTCAGACACTGTGCTAGGCTCTTAATCTATCAGCAGCAAGAATATCCTTGAACTTAAGGAATTGGTAATCATGTTCACACATTGAAGCCATGTTTAGTGTTAAAATAAATCAGAGAAAATACATATATTTGTTGGAGTACCCTTTGGTTGCCCAAACTACTCAATATTTGCTCTGCCTTCTTAAAATATTTACTTATATCTTGAGATATACATGGTTTACAAGTAAAATCAAATGAAAAGAAATTGAATTTATCCATTTTAATGCTGTCTTCAGCACATCTTCATCTTTAAAACAGAGTAAATGTTCTGTATAGACAACGTGTGAACATATGCCTCTACACAGAAGTGTGATTTGTTGATAAGCCCGTTCTTTCCTTGGCAACAGCATAGTGAACTGAACCCGGCTGAACTGTGGAAACTAAATTGCAAGGACTCAACCATAGAAGCATGAAAGAGGCTGACATTAAAGATGTGTATCATGATCTGGGCCACTGCTGACCTACAACCGAGGTGTGGAGGTTTTAGCAAATCTTACATGAATAATTTTTAATGCCAACCCCTTTTGGAAAAAAAGTGAATACAAAAGTACAAATAACCAAACTAATAAAATATCTTCATTTAACACTAATGCAGAAGACCGATCTAGAGCAAATCACAAATGACTGATACTGGTACCTAGGGAAAAGGAAGGAGCTGGACTCTGTTCCTGGTCCTGGGAGCACTAAAGTAAGCAAACAGTCTAAAAGTTAATAAGGCAGAAGAATGTAGTAGAGCAGAGGCATTCTATTCTTTCTTCCTTTGTTCTGTAAGGAGGCCTGTCTGACATTTGCTGCCCACGTCTGCTCTCAGGGAGCTGGCAATCTGTCCTTTCAGAGGATACCAGAGCCCTGAGTTCACCGCCTTTTATAGCTGCAGGCTAGGAAAAGAACCATATTAATATTCAAGAATTTAGCCGCTACCACATAAGAAAATTACTTTCTGCGCAATGTGATTTGTCTTTCTGTCTGTTACTGTGTCATTGGGCCCATGCAAGATCCAACAAAGCCTATCAAAAAATATCATTTCCTGGACTCATTCAGGTAATGCTTGGTGACACACTCAGACAAAGAGGATTGCCCACTGGCATGTGGGTAAGTTAAATGGTGCCTGTGAAATTGCAGTTTTGTAAGAGTTTGGAAAATACGGTAGAACGAGAAAGGAATTTGGATTCAGTCAGAACTTGAGTTCAAATTTCTAGTTTGTAGCTTTGTACTATTAATTTCCTTGAGATGTTCTATATTTTTCTGTAAAATATAAGAACAGAAAAAGCTTTATAAAGAGTGTATGTGCCAATGAGTCAGCTCTGACTCCTGGGGTCCCTATGAATGAGTGATGTCCACACGTCCTACCTCAACAGCCCTACTCTGCTCCTGTCTACTCATGCCTATGTCTTCTTTTATGGAGTCAAACCATCTCATACTTGCTTATTCCTCTTTTCCTGCTGCCTGCATTTTCCCCAGCACTATTGTCGTTTCCAAAGAACCGTCCTGTCTCATGATATGCCAGAAGTAGCACAGCTTCACTTTTGTAATTTCGTCTCCAGTGATGTTTCAGGCTGCATTTGTTCTAGCACTCACTTGTTCACCTTTCTGCTGGTCCAGGGTATTCCTAGAGCTCTCCCCCAATAAATATTTCAAATGAATCATGCTCCCCCTTATCAGCCTTCTTCACTTTCCAATGTTAGCATCCATACATAGTCATTGGAAGTATGAGGGTGTGGACGATCTTTACCTTGGTCTCTGAGGACACATCTCTGCCCTTAGTTTTCTTTCCTAATGGTTCCATTGCTGCCCTTCCAAATCTCAGCCTTTATAAAGTACTTTTGTACAGTTGGTCAGTGTTTAGTGTATTACTAATGATGAAATAATGGTAATCAGTATATGATTATTTACTATATGTGGTTGACAGCGACAAGACTGCAATACTTTTTATTAGGATCAATTTTATGTTTGGACTTTGTATTTTCTGCAGTGTGCTTAGATGGATTTTTGCTTTTAATATCTTGATTCCTCCAATTACCTTTTTGGAACACAGAAAAGCATGGATCATTGAAAGTGATGAGGATTTTTCCAACACTTCCCTCATCCTCAATTTAATGCTCATTAACTCTAGGTTTATAATCTGTGTGAATTATCCTGGTAATTGCTTAGGTAAGCAAGATTTTTTGGTTTTTCGTTTTATTTAGGCTTACATCCAGCCAATTTTAAACTACCTCTTTCAGTTTTTCAAAGCCCAAATTTCTGAACTGTAGTGCATGATCTCTCAGATAACTTGGATTCATCATAACCATTATAACGTAAATCAATTTATGTGAAAACCCTTTTCCTTAAAGAAATGTCTCCCTTCCTTGGCTTTACAAAAATACTCAGGATAGTTGGCTGGTAAATACCCATTTTTGATATCAACAAGAAACAGAGACATACAGTTTAGAGGATTAAAAATACTCCTCTCACACACTAATTGAACATGTAACGGTGAAAAAGAAATGAACGATCGGAGCATCATTCTTTCCTAAGGCCTAAGTGAGTAATGAGTGGTGTCAGATGCTTTCCGGCATCCATACATTTAAAATTAGCCAAATAAGTTAAATGAGACAAAAGTAGAATATCCAATAATTATATTATTTTGAGAATCAAAATATTGGCTAGGCTCTAAAGAAACTTGTACAAAAATGAGTTGGCTGAAGACAGAATTTGAATAAAATGCTTAAAATAGTATCATTGGTAATTAAATGATGCTTTCCAACTCAACAAGACCAAACTGTGAGTTTGTGATTTACAATTTCAAAGGCTACAGGTTAGTGCACAAGATCATCTAATTGGTCATTTTTTTCTCTAATTAAAGCTTGCTGGACATAAGTATGAACCTAAAGGAAGAACACTTAGTGACATGAAAATGCAATGAGGTTGAACGGGAGGAAGCTCAAGAGTGCTATGAAAAGTTTCGATTTTACATGAACCTAATTCTTATAAAAGAACTATAGATTACAGGTTTTTCAGTTTTCTGTTGATTCTCCACTCCACTAAACCTCTGAAAATGCCTACATCCTTACACCATCAGTCTACTGAAACTGCTCTCAACAATGGCACTGAGAAGTAACTATCTATTCAATGACCTGTTCTCAATCCTTTGACTTCTCTGTAGTATTAGGTACTTAATGAAACCCATTCTTTTTAATTTTTTTCTTAGTTTTCATTTTAAAATGTTTTACCTCTTATTCTCAATACTAAAAGTAGTGGCATCTCTATGTTTCTGTCCTTGAAACTCCTTTTTATTTATAATGCCCAACAGTATAACCATACTCTTATCTATTGTGAATAATTTCCATATATGGTTATTTACTAATGATTACATTTATAATTACTTGACCATCTCTTCCTGGTGATAGAACCTATGCTTCAAATGCAGTATATTACAAAAAGTAATTATTATCTCTGTCCTCAAAAGAAGTCCTCTTTCTAATTTAACCAAATCTAGGGAGTACGTGTACATTTCTAGATATCCAAGTTCAAACAATTGAAAAGACCGCTATTCTTTCACTCTTGTTTTGTACTAGCCCCCTCATCTCTTTCAGACTCACAATTCCCCCTTATCATGACCCTCCCATCTATCTTCTTTGAATTTTCTCCATCGACGAGCTAGTGTTTCTCAACTTTTGGTGAAGATAACGGCTTCTAACTGAACTTTTTGCCCATTTTAAGCAACCTGACTATCTTGGCCAGGTAGCTCAGTTGGTTGGAGCATCATCCCGATATGCCGAAGTAGTGGGTTTGATTCCTAGTCAGGACACAAACAAGAAGCTGCCAATGAATGCATAAGTGGGTGGAAAAACAAATCAGGTCTTTCTCTCTCTTCCTCTCTCTTACTAAAATCAATCAATTAAAAATTACAAAAGAATAAACCCTCATTTCAAATCAGACTACACAAGGAGGATTGGTACTTTTCCTCTTTTATCTCCTCTTTGGGCTTTTTACCTACATACATCCCATATTTTTTAATAGTTTCCTAATTTTTCTAGTGCAATGAAATATGTTCTCACTGTCACACATTTCTATAAACCATCCTGTCTCTTATCACACTTCTATCACATGTAAATATTTAGTGAATCCTCCATTCTTGATTATAAGCTTATTGGAAACAAGGGAACTATTTTGTCTTAATTTTCTAGTATACTTGCATACTCAGAACTCAAAAGAAAATTTGTTTAGGGGAACTGAAGTGGGAATTAACTCAGACTTTATCTCAAAATAACAATCTTGAATTTATTTTGAAGTATGATTATTTCTTAATGAGATTAGACAAGTATAGCTCAGTTTCACCTTATTTTCTGCATATAAATACAAAGTAGAGTTAATTACTAATACTATTGGTGATTTTCCTGCTATAGTTGCCTACCCATTAATAGCTTATTGAGATGATCAACTCATTTCACGAGGGTCACTGAGCATCTGTTAGATAATGATGACTTTCAGCCCTTACTAAAGATGAGAGATAAATGTTTTTTTTTTTATTATTTGTAAGACAATATGAGGTTGGGCAAGATCAAAAATATACATTGCCAGAAGTGGTTTTCTTTAAGTATTGCACCAGTGTGTATTTCAAACAAATTTAATCCATTCATTTACTTGTGACTCAATAAAATGTCACCTTAAAGTCTATTAGCTTTTCATAAAGTGCTGTATTTATTTTTAAACTCATCTTTTTCCTTTTGTAGAAAGTGCATGAAAACAAAGCTAGACTGTCAACAAATTGTACTGTGCTGATTTGAAATCCTGAAATATATACATGATAAACAAATGCTTTAGAGGAAACAAAGAGAAATACGAATGATTTTTTCAAGGGTTCATAATTAGAAAGGCCAATTAAAGAGAGAAAAAGATGCGTGTGTATATATATAGTATGACATCCACGAAGTCCTTTTGAATCAGAAGCGAGTCGTGAATTAAGGAGCTCAGGAGACAAGCAAGCCGGGAAACAATAGCCCCGTGTGTTCAGTATTGATTGCAAAGACAATTGTGAAATATTGGTAACAGAATAAAAGCTGAGGAAAGCGTGGTTCTATTACTAACATGAATTTTACAAGGCAGTTTGTGCTTAACTAACTTGCTGGGCTGCTTGAAAATAATGCACTGTGAAAGATAAGAAAAGTGGATATAGTGCACTTCGATTTTCATAAAAGATTTTGACAGCTTCACGTGAGAGATTAATGACTGAGGTAGAGAATTGTAGAGTAAACGGTAAAGAGTTTCTCACACAGGAAATCAGCTCAGGAATAAGAGTCTTTTAGGAGGAAAATATTTCAAGTAAAAGAAATTCAAATGTAATAACCTTTAAAATTTCAGGGGCACAACATTTTATATTTCTAGTTTCAAAAAGCATTCAATTTCCATTCTTACTCTTTTCTTCTCTAATTTACTACTACCATACATTTATTATGTTTAATTATGTTACCCAAATATGTATTATGTTAACTGCAAATTATGCTAAAATTAATTACTAGTGTGTTCAGCAAGAAAATGCAAATAATTTTAAAGGCAGTAAATGACAAATTTATCTTTTGCTGAGAAATGAAAGACTTACTGTTGCAAAGTAGGAACTCTGAACTAAATGACATAACTATTGATATTTAACCATAAACATGTTTGCAGATCACAAAAAAGTCAATAACTGAAAAATATCATATCATTCCAATCAAATTAAAACCAAATGAGTGAGGTTTTAGTATTTACACAACATATTTATTCATTTATCAATAATTTTTGACACTTTATCACCCACTCTTTATCTATTTAAATTAGCTCTTGAGTTTTTCTTGCAAGTTCCAGAAATTTAGGAAAGAAAATACCACTATATGAGTGGCTGTCATTTGCTTTTTCTGAGACAAGTGACTTTTGTTCTACTTTCAGTGCATGAAAGCTAGAATTTTCACAGCACTGAATTATTTTTATAGTAAAATGAACAAGTGGGTACAAGTAAACTCTGGAGACAGTGGGCATACCCATTTGTTCCAAATGATATATTCCAGGTTGTGAACCATGACAAAAATCCAGAGATTTGTGTGTGTTCTTCAATCAAGGATAATCGGGACCCAAGTACAATGGGAGTAAGGCTGAATGTCAATGTTAACTCCGAGCTAAACACGCCCTGACCTATTCCCACCCCATTCTTGTTTCTAACAGTTTGTGATTTCTTTTATGTGTCATTCTTACAGCACTTTATTCAGAGTTCTCACAGTATTAAAAACATTGTAAGCACTAACCGCGGGACAGACAATGCACTCTTTACTGGGCATCACAATGAATAAGTCAACGACTGGGGTCCTTTACAGTTTAGCATAGCTGATAAATGATTAAACACAGGAGTTTGCAGTGCGGGGTGATGAAGCAAGATTGTTGACGTGCTGGGCAGTGCAGGCTTTCAGAAAGGCCCACTGAGCCTGTCCAGGGGTGTAGAAAAGAGATGGCAAAGCAAGGATATTTAAAGTTGTGTGCCTAGGTCTTATCACATGAACAAGCCAGCTGATCCTCAAAATAGCCCTTTCAAGGACATATTTCTTTCTTCATTTTTGAAGAATCAAATGTGAAGACTTAGGAAAATTAAATAGTCCTAAAATTTCTAAGGCTAATCAGAGTCAGGAAGTGTTGTGACTCAACCCCTTATTGTTTGGATTCTGGGTACAGTTATCTTTGGGGAAACCATATGAACATTTCCCCAGATCCCAGTTCACCTAATTTTAGAGAACATTATAGTGATGATTTACTTCTTTATTCTTCAGGCTAACTTTTTAGAATGACTCAAGGAAATAATGACTAATATAGAATTCTGACCTTGAGAATCCAGCCATGGAGATAGGAAAATAAGCAGCAATCTAGCGAGTAGAGGTCCAGCCAGAAATTCATGGCTGAAATTTCAGCATTTCATAAATCACAGCAGAATTTTACATTCCTAAGAGGCACATTCTTTCCCCAGCCAGCCAGGCACTGGGATATGACAGGTCCAGCTGTCCACTAGAGACTACTGCTGGATCCTCCAGCAAGAGGTGCATTGGCGTTTGTGGAGCCTCTGGTACTTTCCGTAGGAAAGAACTCAGATGTAATTAATATAAATTAAATATTGCTTGCATATCCAAATTTTCCATCCTAGTAATTACAAATGCTCATTTTTACTTCTTGTAAATTTTTGCATCAAATGTCTTCTCTCTCACACATACATACAAACAGCTCATGAAACACACATAAATCTGGAGACAGAAGAGATTTGACAATATTAAAAGAGTTGATCATATAGAAATGATAAGTATATCTTAGATTTCTCAAAGAAAAAAGAAAATCAAGAGACTGCCAATAAATACATTTAAAAATAAATATTTAAAGTCCACGGGTACTGGTTTAAAATTTTTGTGTGTTTAACTATTGAGTTAAAACAAATGAATAATTAAGCTTATGGGATTTAGCAAAATTAAAATATTACTATTACTATTAGTTTTAAGAGATAATTATTTTAAATTTACAGATACATAGACAATTATTACACAGCCTGTCTCACCAAGTTTTTTGTTTTAAACAGATTTCCATCAACTTTAAACATAATCTTAAAACACAAAAGTGAAAAAAAAGTGTTTGAAACAGCTATATTTTAAAAAGTATACATTGTTTATGTAGAATGTCTTTAGGGCACCAAATTAATCTATAAACTAATATTCCAATAATTCTTATACAAATTCAGTCTTCTCTTTTCCTTACCTCTAGGCAGGCAGAAGGTGAAGTTTAAAAAGAAAAAAAAAATGGAGACAAATATGCTAATAGCTTTAAATAAGGAGTTCACTAACTGAACAATAGAAAAAGTATTCCAGGTATCAAAAAATTTTAAATTATGTCCATGTGTCCTTTACAGTGGTTTCTAAAAACCCTTCTCCCCATTGCCCCCTCCCCTTCTCCCCTGTCTATTATTAGACTGTTCTTAATTTCAATGTCTCTGGTTATGTTTTGCTTGCTTTCTGCTTTTGTTGGTTATGATCCGGTTAAAGGTGAGATCATATGGTATTTGTCCCTCACTGCCTGACTTACTTCACTTAGCATAATGCTCTCCAGTTCCATCCATGCTGTTGCAAAGGTTATAAGCTCCTTCTTCCCTTCTGCTGTGTAGAATTCCACTGTGTAAATGTACCATAGTTTCTTGATCCATTCATTCGTAGATGGGCACCTAGGTTGTTTCCAGCACTTGGCTACTGTGAATTGTGCTGCTATGAACATTGGAGTGCAAAGGTTCTTTTGAATTGGTTTTTCAGGATTCTTAGGGTATAATCCCAGTAG
>PVJI01014819.1:0-42964 GCA_004026765.1 Micronycteris hirsuta
CCAGTTTTGTTAACAATTTGATTACAAGCATTTTAAATTGCGCATCTGATAGGTTGACTATGTCGTCATCCGTTAGTTGTAATTTGTTCTGATCTTTCATTTTGGCCATTTTCATTCTTTTTATCTCGGTGCACTTGTCAGCTGGCAGGTGCCTGCGACCTGGGTCTCTTTTTGGATGACGTTGCCTCTGGGGGCGGGGCCTGGGAGGAAGCAATGGTGGCTTCCGATCACCGCGGGCCTCCGTCACTCCTCCTCTCCCCAGTTCCCCACCGCCTTTTCTGCCAGACTGGGTTCTGCTGGCTCAGCCCTGGCCTCTCTCCAGCAGCGTCGCCACCGGCTTGCGGGATTCACCCCTTGTTCGGGGCCACACCCTGTTCAGGCACTGGCAGCGTGAGTCCCTCCCTTAGCGCTGTCTCTCACTCCGTTCCTCCGCCCGGTTCTGTTCCGCTTACCAGCCTGGATGTTCGTCTTCTCCTACCTCCTGGGTGTCGGACTTCCCTTCAGTTCGATTCTGTCCATTCTGGTTGTTTAATTTTTCGCTACTGCGTTCATTGTTTAGACACTTGGATGTGCGGGCAGCAAGTGCGACCACCTACGCTGCCATCTTGGCTGAAGTCCAGAATTTTTATTTTTAATCATTTTAATTTCCAAATGTTCTTTCATGTTTGCAGACTTTTCTTTTATTCTGAGAAAATTCCAAGTGCTGACCCTAGTGAAAAAAGGAAACAGGGTCAAAGAAATTGTCCCAAGGGACAGAAGTAAACTTTTCTTCCTATAGGACAGCCATGGTTGCCTTGCTTTCTTTGTGTTTTCTTATGCTAGTCACATTGTTCACCATTTCACTGCCTTGAGATATTTGCAGTAAAAAGAAGAGATAAAAAAGGGGGAAAAAAGCATCCCAATGTATCTAAACTGGTACAGATTTGTCTATAAATAACATAGAAAGGCCTCCTGTCTTCTCTCTTTGCATTATAGACATTCTGATTCCAAAAAACAAAATAAAATACATTGTAATGCTTTACCTATCTTTGCTACTAACTGTACCTTTTAAAAAGTATTGAGCTGCCCGGCTGGTGTAGCTCAGTGGATTGAGCGCGGCTGGGAACCAGAGGGTCCCGGTTCGATTCCCAGTCGGGGCACATGCCTGGGTTGCGGGCCAGGTCCCCGGTGAGGGCCATGTGATATAGGCAACCATACATTGCTCTTTCTCTCTCCCTTCTCCTCTCTCTGAAAATAAATAAATAAAATCTTAATAAAAAAAAAAGTATTGAGCTAAGACCACATTCTGCAAGAGCTCTTGGAATAGATAAGCATATGATGAACGAATTAGAAGTTAATGTGAAAGAGATGATGGAGTGGTAGGAGTTCTTCAAGGGACAGAATGTCTCACTCCTAGTTCGTGGTGTTTGCTAACAATCTTTGACGTTCTTCGTTTGTGGCAGCATAATTTCAACCTCTGCCTCTGTTGTCACAGGGAATTTTCCCATGTGTTTGTCTACGTCTCTTCTCTTTTTATAAGGACACTGGTTATATTAGATTAGGGTCCACCCTAATGATCTCATCTTAACTTCGCTACATCTGCAAAGATGTTCACAAGTGTTGGAGGTTATAACTTGAACATATCTTTGGGAAACAAAACTCATCCCACAACAATTTCTGAAGATTTTATGGAACATATGCTCCAGCAAAACAAATGAATGAACTCAAAACAAAGAAGACAAAAAGTCCAGCAAATCAGGGACCCCTGGTGAAGCAAAGTCCCAGGATGTAAACTAAAAGATGTGCCCAGATGACAGCTGGGTAGGAGAACTGAAAAAAAAAATTTCAATTCAGAGAATGGAAAGAAAAGGAGGAAGGACTCTAAAGGAAAGTAATGGATACTTATATTTGAATGTATTTAAGCATGTGGGGGAAACCTTCTTTTGAGAGATATAAAATTTAACCAAGGGGAAAAATTAAGGACACAAAAATATGTAAGTTTTAAAAAGTAGCTGTTAATGCAAGGAAAAAGTAAAATGTTACATGTAAAGGAGAAATAATCATTTAAACATTATTGGCTCTGCAGTGAACAATATTTACATATCATAATAATGTAAGCACTGAATGTTGACTTAAGCAGTTTTTTTGGAAGAACAAAGAGTGGAAAGTGAGCGATATTTAAAAAGGTAAACTTCTCTGCAATCTTAACAGGAATCAATAGGTGATGTCAAGATGATAATAAATCAAGAAATGTCATTATAAGCATGATCTTAAGGGGAACATAGATCAATACAAAACAAAATAGCTAAGACAGTTAAAATCTTTGCCTCTAGGGAATGCAATGGGGGTAGCAGGTGTGACGGGTGTAAGAGATTACTATTTGGGGTTATAGTATATTTTTACTCCTCTTCGATTTTATTAATATTTAGTTTTAATGTTTTCAAAGCATTTTAAAGGAAAGAATTAGTAAGATGAAAAATGTGAGCTCTGTGTGAAACCTAACACAGCTCCCTCAGATAATTATTTCTTCCTTAACTGAACCCCAATAAGATTGTGTATGTTGCACCGTTATAGCCCGTTTCACATTCTACAGCCATCTACAGCCATTTTATTACCCTGTGCCCCTCTCAGCCAGCTGGCTCCTCCTCCCTATCTCCTGTAACCCACACCATTTTTTAGCTATTCCAGTCACAACAGGAACAATTCATTAGCAGTTCTGCCTCCTCTACTTCTGACTGTGAGATCCAGAGTTTCTTATTCACTTGTGTCTCTCTCAGTAAGTAGCTGAAAATGCAGAACATAGTAGGTGCTCAATGAATATTTACTGAATATATAAGATGAAATATTGAATGAATAAATGAATCTGTTTCTGGGAATCTCCATAATGCCAACAAATGCATTTTTCCATCCATTAAATATTAATATAGAAGACAGCAAAGTTTCCCATAAGAATTGTTATCTGTTCTTTAGGAAAAGTTTTAGTTGTCTTATTACAACATAAAGGGGCAATACTGTTTCATATAAGTTGCTTAGAAATTCCACATACCCATCAGTGTCAAAAAGATGAGATGCCTGAGAGGTGCATTTTCCCAAACTGATTATAACTGAAAATCAGCTGTAAGCAGTATACCAGCATTGCTACATGTACCTGTACTTGTTATAATGCCCCCTTTAGATGGGAAGGCCATCTTACCAGAGAAGCATCCCCCCCAAAACCTCCTTAAAATTGTCACCCCCTCATCATCACTACCAGAACTCCCTGTTACCTTTCTCCTCTCCATTTCCCTGAAGTACTTACCTAAAACCAGAGAAGTCATCTGAGCTTGGCTGTCCAGGGTTTTTATTGGGGCACCATGGTCAACAAGAACTTTCTGGAATGATGGATATATTCTATATGTTGATGTGGGTAATGGTAGTATACACTTGTCAAAAAACTTGAGCTGTACACTTAAATTTTGTACATTCTATTGTACATCAATATAATGTAGATTATACTTCAATAAAGTTTAAGAGTTAAAAAATAAAATGTGTGGAATTTTCTGTATATTATGCTTCAATAAGACATTTTTAAATAACACCTTATAAATCTCCAACCGTGAACAATTATTATGGACTGAATGTTTGCATTCCCTTAGAATACATATATGGAAATCCTAACCACCTATGGCTCTACTTGGAGATAAGTCCTCTAAGGAAATAATTAAGGTTAAATGAGGTCATAAGGTGGGGTTCTGATCTGATAGTATTAGTGTCCTCATAAAAAGAGACACAAGAGAGCTCTCTCTCCCTCTACACAAAGACCAGATCATGTGAGCAGTTAGATGACAGCTGCCTGCAGGCCAAGAGAAGAGGCCTTAGAACAAAACCTACTTTGCCAGGCCCTTGTCTTGGACTTCCCAGCCTCCAGAACCATGAGAAATAAACCTCTGTTGTGTTACCCAGTCAGTCTGCAGTATATTGGTACAGCAGCCCAAGCAGACCACTGCAACCTGAAATCCATCACTGTGTTGGAGCTGAGGCCACGCTTTTTCCACCAGCTACTCCACCCAAACGTTACAGGGATGCAAATGCAGGCCTGTTCCTGGGAGAGAGCCAGGACTCTTCTCTTCGGGTCCCTTTGGGTCTAAACTCCTCATCAGCCTTACCAAAACTTTCTTAGACCTGCACTACAGCCTAAGATTTTTCCTTCCCGTTCCTCCACTGCAGTTAACACCTGCATTGCATTCTAAAGGCATGACCAGCCTCCTCCAGCTCCTTCCTCCTTACCCCTCACAGATTTTTTCCCAATAAATGTTTTGCATGTAAAACACAATCACAGCATCTGCTTCTTAGGACACCCAAACTAACTGATTAGAAAAAGGGAAAGAGATCAAGTCAACAAGTTATGCAGCAGAAATATCAGCTGCCAGTTATAAAAGATTAGATTACAGATCCTTAAATATCAACCACTTACATGGCAAACTTGCTGGTTTATTCACTTAAAGTGACGTTGACTCTGTGATCCAAGGGAATTGAGGCTTTTTTATTTTTATTTTTCTAAATATTTTATTTATTTTTTTAAAGAAAAGGGAAGGAAGGGAGAAAGAAAGGGAGAGAAACATTGATGTGTACATTGATCGGTTGCCTCCTGCATGCCCCCAAATGGGAACCTGGTCTGCAACCCAGGCATGTGCCTCAGCTGGAAACTGAACCTGTGACCTTTGGGTTCACAGGCCAGCACTCCATCCACAGAGCCACACCAGCAAGGGTGGGAATTGAGCTTTTTACCCAATCTTACCCTAATCTTAAAACAAAACAAATCGATAGTCTTAGTCTTTGTCTGTTATCAAGGACATGCTAATAAGGTCGTTGAAAAAAGCTTCACATCACAGAGATTGTGAAGGAGGACACTCTGCTACCAAGGACCTTGAGAGGCGGGCTGTATCTAGATGGCTCTGGAAACATCTCACCTTATTTAATTACTTTAAGTAATTCAGCCCAGCAGGCAACTTTGGGCAGAACACAGTGCGTAACAACAGCACTTAATCTCAGCCTGCCTTGCCAATGACGCCTTACTGCAGCTTTGGTCTGAAGGATGGGATGTTCTGTCGTTACCCGTTTACAGGGGTGACTGATCCCCAGTGTGACTTCAGTTTAGTCAACCAATCATAAATTCTCTTCTTCTGAAAACAAGAGGCATTCTGCCTAACAAGTCAGGGCATTTGGAATACTTTGTGCCTCCTAAGCACTGGGATAGAAAATATAAAATAGACTGGATTCCCTTCTTAACTAGCCAGCCAGAACTGTTGTTTACTTTTGGATCGTTTTCATAAAAACAAAAAAAAAAGACTCAAGAAATCCATAGATTTCTCCATGGATTTCTTTGTTTCTCTAGAGAAAAGGGAAATCCTATTTTGGTTCAGGCTGATTCCCTAAAATGATGTTTATTTTTTGACTATGTCACAAGAGAGTCATTATATTCCCTGAGCCCATTCAGTCTCTCACTGGAATTCACTCATTTTCCTTTATCCTCAAACTTCCAACACCTCCTCCCTATCTCCACTCAAAGCTGAAGACATTGCTTCCTACTCTCCTGAGTAAGTTCAAGCAATCGGAGAACTTGTACATACTCTTTCATCACAGATTCATACCTCTGCTAGCATCGTACACACAGACTCTGCCTTCTTGTCACTATGTGGACTGGCTGTGCTCGTAGTGAAAGCCGCGTTCCCCTGTTCGCACCTTCTTCAAGGCTGTCACAGTTCTTTGTTCCCTCCTACATCGTAAAATTAGTACTTGAAATACCATTTATCACTTCATATAAACTTTTCCTTTTTAATCTCACTTGTTTTAACTGCTGCATTGTATTCCAGGGCGTAGATATACAATACTTTATTTACAAGAATTCACAGATTATAATCTGTCTTCCCCTACCACAGAAAATTCTCTAAAGCTTCTTTGTGGACAGACGCAAGCATTTCTTTAGGATAAATATATAATAGTGGAATTGTTGGTTAGAGGCATATGCATATTTCTAAAAGAATTCCTAAGAAAATGCTCTCCCATAAGTTCTTGCCAGTCAACATACCTACACATTTCTCCACATCTTCCCTAATCTTGCCAATCAAAACAGAAAATCCACCACTTCCCAATGATTTGAAATTTTGCCTTTATTAAATATCAAATTACTGTATATATTCAAGTATTACATTTTACCTTTTTTATGTTTTTATGTGGTTTAATGCCTTCTAGGATAATACCATCCATCCTTTCTAGAACTTTTGCTATTCTTTTTTGTTTTTTTAATATTCTTTAGAATTGGATTGTCAAGTTCCAATAAAAATTCTACTATCAACATCCTGCACCCAGGTGGTACATTTGTTATAATCCACAAACTTGCTTTGATACATCATAATCACCCAAAGTCCATAGTTTACATTAGGGTCTCCTCTTGGTGTTGTACATTCTAAGGCAGCGATTTTCAACATTTTTCATCTCATGGCACACATAAACTAATTACTAAAATTCTGTGGCACACTAAAAAAATATACTTTTTGCCAGTCTGACAAAAATAGATATAATTATAATTTACATAAAAATAATAATATTAATTACCTACTCTTTTTGCTCCAAAGTGAATTTTTTAAAAAGTTACATGCCTATAGATGTGTATAAGAATTTCTAGTACCAAGAATTAACCAATCAGGTGCAACCTTATTATGCAAGGTGACCAATAAGATACAACTCTACTATATGACCTATATATTTACGGTTCAAGACAGGGCATTCACACTGGACAGCTATTGTTGTGTTGGCTGTTGCCATTTTTCACTTGACAATCTAAGGGGAAAGAGATAAGTGCCCCTGACTAAATAGTCAGATATTCCATGTTTTAAAAATTATTGTGACACACTGGTTGAAAATTGCTGTTCTAAGGGTTTGGAAAAATGTATAATAACATATATCCATCATTATAATGTCATACAAATATTTTCACTGCCTCAAAAATTCCACTGTGCTTCTTTTTATCTTTTTAATGTCTGTGTGATATATTCCCCTATGTCCCTAATATTGGCTATTTTTAAAAAATGCTTATTGATTTCTAGAAAGAGGAATAAGGAAGGAAAGAAAGAAGGAGAGAAACATCAATGTGAAAGAGAAATATCAATTGGCTACCTCCTGCATTCACCCAACCAGGAACCAAACTCTCCACCTAGGCATGTGCCCTGACTGGGAATTGAACTCCCAATTTTTTGGTTTATGGGACAACACTCCAACTAGCTGAGACACACTGGCCAGGAAAGTACTGGCTATTTTTACTTTCTTTATTTCTTGATCAGATAATAGAGATCAGCAGCCCTTGAGCAGTTCACAAGGTAACCTCTCTCTTCTGTACTGCCTGACAGAAAGACTACCTGAAAACACAGCTTGCTTCTGTGATTCCTCGTTTAGCCCTGACTACCCTTCTTCATGAAAAGCATGGGAATCCATGGACCCATCCTGGCATTGCTGGTTGCTGGTTTTGCGTCTTAGGTGTAGCATGTACTTTGAAGGATGGTGCTTTGCAAGTTTTATTTGATTTCTGTAGTTACAAGGATCCTTTGGCATCCTCTTGCATCCCTGTTTACATTCCACTGCATTTATTAGTGCTGTGTCCTATGTTGTGATTCAGAGTTACAAATGCACCTCTTAGATTCACTGAAGACAGAGTTTGTGTTTGTTTCTCTGGGTGTTTGAGTTTTTTGTTTTGTTTCGCTTTGGGGTTTTTGTTAGTTTTTTTGTCTTGTTGTTTTGGTGGTTGCTTTGAAAACTTTCCTAGAAGACAGATAGAAAAATTAATCCACCTTCTAAAATATGACCATATGATTATTATACTTAACTTGATAGGACTTGACTGGGACACACTGACTGTATAAATACATTTGGAGAGGGTTACCATTTTCAAAATAGTGACTTTCCCAATTCAGGAATGTGGTATTTCTCATCATTTATTTAGGTCTTCTTTTATATCTTCTAATGACATTTTACAGTGTTGTTGTTAATGCTTTCAGCTAGTATTGCACAAATATTTTCAAGTTTATTCTTAGCTGTTTCATATTTTTTGCTTCTATAGTGAACTGTATGGTCTAATTGGTCATGATAATTTATAAACAATTTATTACTTTTTGCATTTTAATAATTTATCCATTTGCTCTAGTAGTGTAGAATTCTATCAGTGTGCCATTTTATTGTCTTGTAACATCCATAAAAATAATGATATTGTATGAAGATACAAAAATATTTTTCCCCTCTTCCTTTCAAATATTTACCTGCCTGACATATTTCTGTGTGACATTACACTGGCCATAACCTACAGAATAAGTAGTAGCACTTAGCATCCTTATATTGGTTCCAAAGGTAAAGAAAATGCTTTCAATGCTTCAGCATTATATAAGAATTTTGCTGGGAAGTTGGGAGAGTTTCCTTCCATTCCTTGTGTTTAACATTAATTGACATTGAAGTTAGTCAAATATTTTTTCAACAGCCATTGAGATATGTCATTTTTCTTCTTTGAACGTTTTTGTCTTAATCTAACAAGAATTTTATTGTTATTATATTGTGCAATAGCAATGTTGGATAATGGAATATTATTTTTAGAGTTTTAAATAAACAGGTATTTCCTCTTTGACCTTTTAATTAACTAGAGGATTAAATCAGTAGTCTACCTAATAGTGAAACTTCCTCCAGTTTCTACCATAAGCCCCATGTGTGTTATGTGCTGCTGAGTCAGCTCTGATTCCTGACAACCCTATGAGTGAGCGATGTTCACAATGTCCCGTCTTCAACAGCCGTGATTATCTCACAGATTATGGAGATGTTTAAAGAATTAAATATTTGCTAAGACAGAAAATAAGGCATTGTAGTTTAAGGGGCAGATTAATGTCATGGAAGAAGTCAAGATGACTTGTCTGGAAAAAAATCAATACAACAAATTCTCTTATTAGGTCTAAGTTAATTGTATTGGAAGGAAATGTTTATGGCTTTGGGGGGTTGTTTATTTGTTGATTCATGCTGCTAGCATAATTCTTCCCGAGTCACTGAAGAATGGGAGAAACCGAAGGTGATGTGGATGCAATCCAAAGACAGGTGGAAGGATTGGCCTTTGCTGTGAGGGCATGAGATGAAAGTGGGTGCCAGGGTAGATTGGTTTACAGGTTTTGATGAGTGGTGAATATCAGTAAGGTAAGGTATCAGCTAAGAATGATTATGGGAAAGAGTCATGGAACATTTAAAGTGAAAGAAGGAAATAAAACAAGGAAGAAGGAAACAAAGTAAGATGAAAGCCAATTTGAGGCTTAAGATCATGAATTTCTGGTGAATCCAGTCCATGCACTTGTGTGATTTTGTCCAGGTACAATTGAACTGCTCAAATGCAGGTTCGGAGAAGACAGAGGGTAGGGTTCCTCCAAGGCTGGGGATTTGTCAGATGAGTATGACAGAGAAGGAGTAGGAAAGTTGACAGTATTTGCAAATGATGCATTATGTTTAACCATGGAATCTACCTGGAGAAGGAAATAAAATGAAGAAAATGTGATGGGAATCAATGTATTAGCTGTCAAAATGCTGTCAAAGATTTATGCCTGTGGGTTACCCAAGTAAGCAAACTGGAAAGACAGGAAGTAGTGGTCAGAAAGCAGGATATTTGAACTGAGACTTCAGATGGAGTAGTTTCTGGCAATGACAAGATCCAAGGGGTGACCATGAGACAAAG
The DNA here is from genome assembly GCA_004026765.1 of Micronycteris hirsuta. Classification (NCBI taxonomy): domain Eukaryota; kingdom Metazoa; phylum Chordata; class Mammalia; order Chiroptera; family Phyllostomidae; genus Micronycteris; species Micronycteris hirsuta. The sequence continues at coordinate 9,710 of PVJI01014819.1, forward strand.
TGCCTGAATTAGGATGAAGTCACTAATCATTAAGGTGGATGACCGCAAGTGTCCCAGGGTTAGCCCTAATAATAGCCTGTCCTGCTCTCTCTTCTGGCTAATTACCTTTGATGAGAGAAAAAGTAACTGTAACCCATGCTAAGCAAGAACCATGTAACCTCTCCTTGGTTCTTACCCCGGGTGATTCTTTGCAATCCCTTTACTAAAAGCAAATGAGTGCATTTTTTAGGGCACAAGATGATATCTTTATGTTATATAAATGCATGACAAGTCTCATTTAATCCAAGATGGTTGGGTTAGGTGGGGTGCTGAGGTCTGGGAGTGGAAGGCTGGGGAGCAAGAAGGCGACATGGGACCCTTCCGGGGCAGTGATGAATTTGAAGGAGAAATGGAGAAATAAGGGAAATGAGGGTTGCTCCACCATTGTTGTCTTAAGGCCATTCCCAGCTAATTTGTACACACTGCACAATGAACTTGGTATGCATCAAAGAGAGTTTACAGTCTAAAATAAGTCTGATTTGATTTTATCATAATCAGTCCTTTTAAAGACACTACTAAGAACCTCATCTATTATAGAAAGGACTAGCCAGAAGGTTAACACATCTTTCTGAACATACAATAGCTAAGATCTGACTTCTGTGATGAGATGAGAATAGATTCCTTTTGCTACTCAGTGGCTGCTCAACAGTAGTAAGGTCAGTAAGTACTTGTTAAATTATGAGCAACAAAAGTAGCCTTATGCAAGGGGTGTCAAACTCATTTTCACCGGGGGCCACAACAGCCTTGCGGTTGCCTTCAAAGGGCCGAATGTAAGTTTAGGGCTGTATAAATGTCACTACTCCTTAACAGTTAAGTGAGAGCTTGGCACTGCCGCTGGGTAGAAAAAAGGTGGAGGGTCGGATTCAGCCAGCAGGCCTTGCGTTTGCCACCTGTGCCTTACGCCTTCCAGTAGCTGCTCAGGGCAATACAAGTATACCTGAACCAGAAGTGCCCACTCAGCCCTGTTGGATGTATTAAACATCAGTAATTTCTGCTTTTTTTCATATATTTTTGTTAGGCTCAGTGCCCACCTCTGGAAAGAAGCAAAGGGAAAAGATTAACTTAAAGTGTACCATAAGGCAAGGGTGTCCATTTTGTTTTTCTCATTTACTCAACAAATATTTATTGGGAACATCCTATGAGCTGGGCACTCTGCAGTTGTTGTAGATAGAGACTAGGAAGACTTCCAGCCCTCGAGAGAGTACAGTCTAGTGAAGATGGAGGAACAGTTGCTTTCAATATTTAAGGGGTCTAATTACTAAAATTCATTCATTTCTTCCATAATTTTGTAGGTTGTGTGCAAAGTACTTTGTTAAGCCATAGGAATAAATACAGATGTACAGATATAGTCCCTGCCTGACTGAGTCACGTAGACCAGGTTATGTGAGCAAAAAGAAGGCCATCCTGCTTGTGTAATCAAAGAAGTCTTCTTAGAGGAGCCGCCCTTGTGCTGATTCTTTAGTGCGGGCCGGAAGCCTCGAGCAGAAAGGCGTAGGAAAACATTCCAAGCAAAGCCTCAGTATCAAGACATCACAATGCATTTGAGAAACTGCAGGTAGAATAGAATGGTTGCAGCTCATGTGGGGGGTAGGAAAGCAGTGAGAGATGAAGCTGAGGAGGACACACAAAAGAACGTGTGCATCATGTTAAAGAATTTAAACTTTACTCTGGAGGTGACAGTAAGCAGGGGAATAACATGATGGAGCTGTGTTTTAGACAGATCATTCTGCAGCCGTAAGGAAATTGGCTTTGTGTCAGGCAAAACTGCCAGTCAGGAGTAAAATGAGAACCTCAATGCAATGATGCAGACAAGAAATAATAAGGATCTAAACTAAGACAATGTCACTGAGAATGAAACAGCAAAATAGGATGAACTTGAGAAATAACTAGTGGGAATGGACAGGATTGTGGTGGGCAGTTAGAAGTAGAAGCTGAAGGATTAAGGGACTCAAGGGTGACATCCAGGTGCCTGTTTTGGGCATCACTTAGATTGTGGCATCATTAACTGATACAACAGGAAAAAAAAAATCACGCTTCAAGGTAGATGCAGTTTTCAAGGTTAATGCACCATGATGCAGTTTTTGTACTGCGGGGAAAAGAGCAGTAGAGCAGGGTAGATTAAACATGTCAGTTACAAATTTAAAAGAGAGACCTTATTAACATTAAAAATGTTTGCTCCACCAAAGACTCTGTGAAGAGCAGGGAAAGACAGGCTACACTAGGAGAAAATATTTCTAAGTCACGTATCCAATGAAGGCCAAGGGCCCCCAGGGGTAGCTGTCAACAAATAGACAGTCCAGTTAGAAAATGGGCAAGGTAGTTCATCAAAGACATAAAAAGATATTTCACCAAAGAGGGTATATAGCAAATAAGCACATCAAAATATGTTCAATGAAAATTAAAACCACAAGAAAATGTCATCACACACTTGTTAGAATGGCTAAAATAAAAACGAGTGGTAACCCCAAATGCTCGCAAGGATACAGAGAAATAGCATAGCCTCTCCAGGAAACGGTTTGGCAGTTTTCTTAAGAAAACTAACCTAGACTTACCATTCAACCCAGCAACTGAAGTCCAGGGCACTGATGCCAGAGAAATGAAAACTTAAATTTACACAAAACCATGAATGTTCACTGCAGCTTTATTTGTAACAGGCTGGGAAACTGCGGGGGGAAGCGGATTCCTTCAATGGGTAAATAAATAGTTAAGCAAACTGGGGCATTTCCACACCATGGAGTACTAGTCAGGAAACAAAAGCAACAAGCTATTGATACCAGAAACTGGGATGATTTCATGCGAATTACACTGAGTGAAAGAGCCAGTCTCAAATGGTTACACACTATGTCATTAACATTCCTGAATGTTATATAAACATATATACATAAATATTTACATACACACACAAATGAGTGAATGTGAAAGTGGCGACACTGAATAAATTCTGTGGATTTTGCTGATGTCAATCAATTTCCTGGTTTTGATACTGTATTACAGTTTTGTAAGATGTTACCATTAGAGAAAATTGGGCGAAGGGCACACGGGTCAGCTCCCCCTTTACCTTTTTCCCATACTTACTATGAATCTATGTTTATTTCAGAATAAAGAGAGTTGATTCTAGTGCACAGAGGAATTCACAACAAAGAGAAAGAATGATGCTTCTTCCCATGAGGAAGGATGAGGAGACAGGTACGAATACAAGGAAGCAGGTGGTGGGGATAGAGGGAAAAAGATAAATAGGTCCACACCTAATGTGTCTAATTTCCTTATAGAATAGGAGTCACGACCACCTGCTGAAAGTGATCAGGTAGAGGTGAGGTTTAAAGCTTGAGTGAGTCAAGGGTTTGGAATAATCCCCGAGGGAAATGGTTTGGAGAATTTCCTACAAATACTGTGCTGTCCCAGTTTCCTGCCTCACAACCCCCAGTTTCTTAAGGTTACAGTGCTGTTCGCAGTGCAGGATGGTAGAACTTTCTGAGTGACAGAAATGGTCTACATCCATGCTGTCCAATGCCATAGCCTCTAGCCACATATGGCAATTAAGCACTTGAAATGTGGCTAATGTGACTGAAGAAGTGACTTTTAATTGTGTTTAATCTGAATTTAAATGGCCACATGTGGTTAGTGGCTACCCTATTGGACAGTGAAGCTAACAGATGCACATAATAAGGAGCTGTAAATTTTCAACCACAATCTGGTTCTTTTGGGTGGTTAGTGAAGGAAGATTCAGGCCAAATATCCAAAGCATATAATTTTCTTCCTTTTCTGTGTTATTCATAATTAAGTTTGTACTGAAGCTGGAAATCATTATGAAATCCTTGATTTTCAAATCTCCACTAGCCAGCTTGCAAGCAATTCCATCTTTTATTTCTGAATTTCCAATACCTTGTCATGCTTGTATCCCAAATGACTTGGCAGAAAAATCTTATTAAAGAACAGCCTTGGAACATCTAAAACTAGACCACATAAGTGTTTTTCAGAACTTTCTGAGGCTCAGCAGAGCCTGCCTACTCTCAGGGCGCAGCCGAAGTGCTGAGGCTGTCTGAATAGGTGCAGAAGTAGATGACAGAAACACCTCCACACTCAACCATGGCCTGACTACCTAACTCCAGTTCATAATGCTCTTCTCAGAGACCACTAAGTTTCAAACACACCAGCAGCCTGACATTCCTGAAGCACCACAAGGGCCTTCAGACCCTGAGGACACTCAATAAATTATTTCAGTAGATGAAGGAAAAGATGAATGAACAAATGAATAAAGTAAACAAAGTTCATGATGGGCATTCCTTCCAACCATACCATTTATGTTCCAAGTCAGGCATCGTAGTCCTGACCTTGCTCTAGAATCTGTTCTTCACAAATTCATGTTCCACATAAAGATAAAGAGTGGGGAGCGTCTACCCATGTCAACACTTAACACAGAAATCCAGCCAGTCAAGATAAAACAACTCCTCATTCAAATATTATAGAAACCCACCAGACAACGCGCTTCAGGGGAAGCAAGGCCGTGACTCTCTCTCAGGAGACATTCTCACTAAGGCTCCTAATTTCACCAATAAAAACTGCTACGTGGCACATTCTAGACAATTGTTCTCCAGTCAGCAATTCTTGCAAGAAGTAAGCCCTAAATTCTGTTGACTAAAGAAGTTCCTGGGATTGCAACTTCCTGAGGATATGACTGGTTAAAGCAGTTTTGGAAATAGAGGCTTTAAGTGGTTCAGCGCCGGCCTGCCCTCTGCTCACATATTGGCTTTTCAGAGGTGCTCTGAGGAGGGTTTGCAGTGGAAGGGGCCTTTTCCTTGTAACCTGAGAGCTTGGCTAATGGCCCTCAAGTGTTTCTCTGAGAGGGAAGAGCAACCTAGCTGAGACTTTCAAGGATAGTTTGCACATTAAAAATTGATGCAGCACTTTAAAGTTTAATATTTAAACAAAACACTTAGTGTTTACTGGTACCACACATTTTCGTAGTTACCAAATGTGGAGAAAAGTCTGTTGGGCTGGAGGAGCATTACTAAGAAAACAGTTGAATATCCATGTTATATGTTCCTAAAAAGCCAATTCAGGGTTGTTGGTGTTTTTGTCTCTGATTATGCTGGAATAATGGGTTTTTCCAGGCTACAGACAATATTTAGTTTGAAAGTACTGACTTCCATCTCTTCCAATGGACATGAGTCCTGCAAAAACCCCAAATCTTGGCTTCTACACCAGCCATTCTCAACCTTTATTTCTATAAGACATTGAGGGTCCCCTTTAGCTGTAAATGATAATACAAAAATCCAATTATGTAAAAATGCATGCCAATTAAAAGAGTTGTTGTTTCTGAAGGAGGGAATAAAAGATGCATGACAAAAACAAACACTAGCCAAAATTTCAAAGAGTGGGGATTGGGTATCTAGATGTAACAGGCCAGAAAGAAGAAAAACAAAACCGGAAACAAAGAGAACAATTGAAAAAAACTACCTGTAATTAAATAGTCCAGCTATATTCAGGTGGTATTTTAAGGAATAAAATATTAAGTATGGAGTATAAAGTAGTGAGGCTGGCTCCATAAGCCACACGGGAGCACCTCTCAGCACACTCTCATGGCCCCTCTACATGCAACAGGGAATGACCTCCACGGTCTCCCGCTGCCGCTGCCACGGAGGCTCCTATACCTCTTAGCAACCTGAAAGAAAAGGGGTGTGTCCTTTTATGGCAGTCAATGTCCTTTATCTCAGACTCTACTGTTATTTTCATAATGGCTGCTATATAATAAAAAATTACAAGTCACATGAAGTAGCAAGAAAATGTGACCCATGACAGAGGTCAAGAGAGGAAACTATCATTGAAAACAGACCCAGAAGGAGAAATTATCAGCCAGACCTTAAAATAAATATATAGATATGTTAAAGCATACAGTGGACAATGGGAACCACACCTATGAGCTCAGCAGGGATTTCAGCAAAGAAATGGAAACTACGAAAAAAAATGGAATTCCAGAAGTGAAAATTATATCAGAAATGAAGAATTCACTTAATGGACTTAACAGTAGTTTGGACATTGCAGAGGGAAGGTACTGTAAACTTGGGAACAAGTCTAAAGAAACTACAAAAGGAAACACAAAAGGGAAAAATGATGGGAAAAAGTGCAACAGAACATGTAAGATCTAAAGAACAATATCAAAGTCTAATGCATGTTATTAATGTCATTGAAGGACAGAAGAGAGAAAATGGGGGGTAGAAGGAATATTTAAAAAGATAATGGTCAAGCATTTTCCAAAATTGATTAAATACATCAACTTCAAGCAGAATATACATAAGATCAGCAAACCTCAAGCAAGATTAAAACAACAACAGCAGCAACACCTAGTCACACCATAATCAAAAGCTGAAAACCAAAGGCGAAAACAAACTAAAGCAGTCAGAGAAAACTGGTGTGTTACACCCAGGACACCAATGATGAAAACTATACCTGACTTCTCATCAGAAACAATGGAGGACAGCAGACAATGGAATGACATCATTAAACTACTGAAGGGAAAAATTATCTAACTAAAATCCTATAACCCACAAGAATATCCTGCAAAGATTAGGGCAAATTAAAGATATGTTCAAACAAGCAAAAGCTAAGGTAATTCATTGCAAGCACCTGCACTATAAGAAATTCCAAAAGCAAGAGGCATAGGATACTGGATCGAAACCTTGACTCGCTAGAAGAAATTAAGAGTGCCACAAAAGTAAATACCTGAGTAAATACAGAGTTTTTATCTTTATTTTAATATTTTTAAATTTCCTAAAATGCTATGGACTATCTGAAGCAGGAAAAATAATAATGTTTATTTACTTTGAAAACCATACAGCCCCACTCAGCCCCTAAATTGAGCCTTTCTCCTGGCTTTCCTACACAAAGTATATCTCAAGGTAACTAGTTTCTTTTTATAGAAGTAAAATAGTCAACACATGAAGAATGAAATATAGAATTATAATGTTAACCTCTAAAGAATTTTTAGGTAAATATCATCCATGACTGTCAACAGAACAAAGGAAGACAACCAGGTACTCTGCGCCAAGGCACACACACACTCACACCCCCATGGCCGTACTCTCACCAACACGCACTCAACTTCAGTCTGATCTGTCCTCGAGAGGTGACGGACTCTAGGCCCACCTACCAATTCACTCAAAATACAGAGGACAGAATATTCTCCCTTTAATGTATCATATGTTAGTATATGTAGCCACTTACTAAAAACATTCTTAATCAGATTTTTTTTCTAAGAGAGATGTACTCTTTTCATTTTTATGTCCTATTTGAGAATATTAAATACTAAATGCATTGAATGCCTATCGTGTGCATTCAACACACTTAGTGGAAATGATTTAAATTTCCTAAAAATTGACACAGATATCTTCTTAGTGCCCTAAAGTCTAAAGCTCAATTACAGTCTGATGAATGTGTAAAAAATACTACAGCAATTAAATTAAAGAGAAGTCACACAAGGCTTTACATGCCATTCACTTGAACCTGCCAGAAAGATGTTACTGAAGCATACATGGGCTCAAAGAACAAAATACCTGTTTTTTATTCCACCAGCCAGCCCTACTCAGCCTCAAATGCCACCTAATTTCTGAATAGTAATACTAATGAACAGAATACATCGTAGAGTCTTCTCCTGTCTAATGATGAAGTGATGCAATTCAGAACTTAAACCTCAAGACCCATCACATGCCCTTTGTAGTATGTGAGCACCCTCATATATTTACCAAGAAACTTAAAATAAAGTGTTGACTACATAGTAACTTGACTGAGAAGTATCATTCCAGGTGATTTTTCTCTTTGCACATCTCACTCTTATATTTAAATTTTCTATTATAACTTTAAAAAATGGGAATCATGTTTTCTAAAAAAAACAAGCAAAATAAAATGGAATTCTCTAAAACATGAGCTATAGAAACATGAAAACATATCTTTTTTTTTAAAGGTTTTATTTATTTTATTTTTAGACAGAGGGGAAGGGAAGGAGAAAGAGAGGGAGAGAAACAGCAATGTGTGGTTGCCTCTCATTTGCCCCATACTGGGGATCTGTCCCACAACCCAGGCCCATACCCTGACTGGGAACCAAACCAGTGGCCCTTTGCTTCGCAGTCCAGCACTCAATCCACTGAGCCACACCAGACAGGGCATGAAAACATATCTTAAAGGGAGACTCACAACAGCTGCAGCATCCTTAACCATACTGGCTGATTGACTCCAGTTCACCCACCATAACTGATTTAATATGAGAGTATAATTATTACTGTTGATGACTATCTGGTGCCAGATATCCCAAATGCCCCACCTTTGTGCTAATTAATCTTGAAAATTTTCCAAGCTTTCCTCTATCCTGCCTGCCTCCGTTCCCTGCATCAGTGCACGCATAGCGCTCTACTCAAACAGCACAAGAACAGCATCACTAGGTCTTGCACATAGTTGGTACTCAGTAAACATTTGTTTATTCAAATCATTGCTCCTTCATCACATTAGTTCTCATGAGAATGGAAAAACCAAGAGCCAAGATTTAGGCTTGGGTCACTTTAACTGGCAATGATTTTTAAGGCCATGAAAACCCATGTGCTCAAGTAGTTACTGTAAAGCAATCTTTAGAAAACCCAAAGAATTGTCACAGGGGTAATTTAGTGGGAATACGCTGCATTTCGACCCTGAAAGATGATAGGTTATCCCATTTAGGATGTATTTGTATGAATTTCTATGAAATCTGTGCAAATCTAACAGAACTAGGCAGTAGTGCTATTAAAAGTTAGACCAAAAGACTACAAGAGGCCAACTAAGCTCTAGTCTTTTATATGAATATAGTTTACATTTGAGTAACCAAGTCCATTTGATAAAATGATGGGGCAATCACTACCTTCAACAGGGATGATTCACAACCTCTGCATCCTGTGGTCCCTGCCATGCTGAGAAGTCCTACTTAACTCAGAATCTCATAACTCTAGCAGTACTTTTCAGCTCTAAGCAATCCCCTTAAAAACACAATGGGCTTTGTCTGGGAATCACCACTGCAAAACAGTGGTTTAGATTTCTTCTCAGAGTGGTGGTGGTAAAGATGGAAAAAAATAGCAAGAATTGGCCCAAGAATCGAAAGAAGCAAAGTCAACATGTCCATTGGAAAATCGTAGTTCACCACCAACGGTGTTGAGTTCTGTAGCTCTTATTCACACCTCCTAACGGAAAGTACATACCACTGTTCTGGGGCACCAAGCTTTCTACTTGAGAAACAAGAGTCTTATGACTCAGCTACTTAAGAACTCTTCTTGAACAGGGAGAGAAAAGGAATGTTTGAGAACTGGGATTCTGTGGCATTTTTCACATGCAGCACTAGCTTCACTTGAGAAGACAGTGATTGTCAGTGCTAAGAGGGGCCTGGTGAAGCACACAAAAGGCCCTGGTGCCCTGCGCTTCATCACACAGAAAACTGAACACTTCCCCATCCATCTCCACAGGCTTGTCTTCAGATGTGCCCAGCAGTGTCTGCAGGAATGACCTTGGCATTCAGCATGGCAAGAAAGAGTGACACTGGGGCCGGATCATCTTGCCCCGTCATAAGGCTTTACACTCCTCAGAGTATTTAAACCACACACGGCTCTCTCAGGTGCCTCTCTGCCTACTTCCTCACCAACCTCCCTTTCTCCTTCTCTCCCTTACTGGGAACATTTCCGAGACCTCACTTCTCATTCTTCCTCCCCTAAATCTTCTCTCATCACATTTCCCCCATAATAAGCTGCTGTAGTCTTTGCACTGCAGCTTTGACCTTTATGCTAATGATTCTCACATCTTTATCTCCAAATTCAGAAATATTTACTAAATACCTACCACAGAATATATTTTAAAGTTTAAAAGTGATGGAAGAAATAAAGAAAAAATTCTGGTGTATTTGTGAAAAATAGTAAAAATGTCTATACACAAAAGTAAACACAAATTAAAAGATAAACAATAAGTTAAAAATATTGCAATAAGTATAACAAATTAACATATATAAATATTATAATGATATATAACAAATATGGCATAAAATAGATAATTCACAAAGGAGGAAATACAGTGGGGGGTGGGGTGAGCTGGACAGAGGAGGGCAAAGAGGGAAAAACTGAGACAACAGTAATAGAGTAACAGTAATAATAATATAATAAAAAAGAAGAAATATAGATTTTATACATATATATGGGAGAAAAATATATTTGAAGAAATTCAAATTTGAACAATTTAAATTTAAAAATAGCCATAATCATGGGTGATCATTGCCATAAGGAAATCAATCAAGTGCCCAGCACAAGGGTAATGGTTAGGTACTTATGATACAATGTTATACCAGGATCCATGGGGCTTTGGGGGGATTCATATATTTCATAAACAAAATACATTTTCCCAAATAGTGCAACAAACTGCTTGAAGAGAATTTCAATTAAATAAGGCACCCTGGATACATGAATTACTTCTGCTTGCTTTTAAAACTCCCCTGAAGTGACAGTAAAGGACTAAAGACAAAGGACAGGGCAGAGAAGGGACAATAGTGGACATAAAAATTTGATAAAATCAGGAAGTGGAAAGCAGATGGAGAAGTCAAAATCAACTTGGCAGAACTGAAGGAAGCTGAAACTCAAGTGCCTGTGGAGGAGAAACCAATGAGAAAATGCTGATCCACTCCCCACTGAACCCCTGATAGGCTCAGAAATCAGCAGCACCAGCTATAGCAGAGAAGTGAGTGACCAAAGACTGGTTGAAAAATCTGTATGAGGAATAATTAGAGTCTAGGCCTCCCCTTCTCTTTGAGTGGTCAGGCCACAACCTTTAACTGTCCCCCAAAGATATAACAGATTTATTCTCCAGAGCACTGAAACAGAGATTCAGTTCTTAAAAATGTGGGCACAGCAGAGGATCGTGACAGTGATGCCCCACATTGAAAATGGGAAACAAGTCTGCACACTGAGCCACAGGACGCTCAGCTCGCTCTCCAGCTTCCAAGAGTGCCAGCACCCAGGCTTACATCTTCCAAGCACCAAACTGCAGGACTTTTCTTTGGAAGAACTGAGTGGTCTCAAAGAGTCATCTGTAGACGCAGGCATTTCGGGACCCTATAACATTGATCCATCTCAACCTCTGATCATCCCATTGTCAAGCCCACGAGTTGAAAGGCCTCACCCACCTGCATCCATTTCAGTGCTTTACTCTTAAATATCTGTGCACAACAGACCCTAGGAATCTGAGGAAAGCCTTCCTGCTGAAATATACATATTAAAACAATCAAACAGAAAAATGTAGCTGGGGGAGAAACAGACAATGCAGGGAAAAAAAGACTTGTAAAACTAAATTAAGAACCTCAGAGCAATGAAAAAATATTGAACCGATAAAATAGAAACGAAAGAGCCCTGGCTGGTGTGGCTCAGTGGATTGACTGCGGGCCTGGGAACCAAAAGGTCACTGGTTCAATTCCCAGTCAGGGCACACGCCTGGGTTGCAGGCCAGGTCCCTAGTTGGGAACGTGTGAAAGGCAACCACACACATTGATGTTTCTCTCCTCTCTTTCTCCCTCCCTTCTCCTCTGTCTAAAAATAAATAAATAAAATATTTTTAAAAAAAGAAACAAGAAAACAAGTAGAGCTATAAGAAATTAAAATATGGTGGCCAAAATTGCTTAATGAAATTGTGATAACCTTGTCTGAACGATATGTGAGAGCTCTATGTGGATTCCACCTGAATAGAAAAAAGACCCATTAATAAAAGTAAATTTTTAATATTCTACTTGATACGATGCATTATTTTCAGCCATTTTAAAATGATATACAATAAAGTTCTTAATAACATTGGAAAATGGTTATTTATGATAGAACATTGAGTGAGAAAAGCAGAAAAATAATATTAACAAGTATTTCAGGTATATTTTCAACTGTACATGTGTGCATATTTGCACGCTGTATGTATATGCTGACCCACTCCCTAGAATCCTAGCATTTCCACTTGTTACTCTCTTCATCTTCCACCAAATCTAACTTGTCTCCAGAGCAGGAAAGGTTTTGCTGCATCAGTATGGAAGTATACATGATTTAATTGCCAAATTGATTAATTTTAGAAAAAATATATCTTTCTCTGATGATATCAAGGTAGCTAAAAAGTATAAAAGTATAATTTCACTAAGAAACTAATATAAATCAAACAAAATAACAAAATAAAACATTAAAAAGGAAGACTTTATGAATCTAAGTTTCCGAATAGGAGAGTTACCTCCTAGGAAAGCTCTCTGGGGACTTCTCAGCTCTATCACTCCTATCTTACAGGCAAATCTGGTAACCCGGTTTTCAAGTTCAAAGCAAATTAGCAGCAACTAACAAACCAAAACAGGTCAGACCACTCTGTTTATAAAAGTAGGAGAATAAGAAATATTCTTCATTTCCACCCAAAATTATCAAAAATTTAAAAATATCTCCAAACATCCTATGTGTACGCCACTAAGGAAATGGGTGAATCGACTATGACACATCGGCACAACAGGGCACTATGTAATCACGGAAAGGGAGTGAGAAAGGGCTCTGTATGACAGTATGGAATGACCTTCAGGACGTGTTAAGTAAAAAAAAGCAAATTGTGGAACAGGTATGTGGTATGTTATTTTTTGTGAGGGAAAAGCAGGAACAATCAGGACAAAGAAATAAAGATAGAGGTAAGACTTGTCTGAAAATACATCTGCAAATAATTTTGATTTTTGACTAATGTAAATATTCTCTATAACTTTAAAATAAAATTAACTAAAAAGAGAAAGAAACTAAATGCTCAATTTAAAACAAAATGAAACAGATATATATAATCAAACTTTTAATCTAACCATACAGAGGACAGAATTATTTCAAATGGTATGTTATGAAGACAGAAAGAACTAGAAAGAAATCTTAATCCTCACATAGTTTTTTTGTAGTAGTAACATTGACGCTATTGTTAAATACTGTAGAGTAAAGCAAATAGGTAAATTTGAAGAAAAGTTTTTCTAGATAGAAAAAGTAAATACTCAGCTATATATCCTCCCAAAATTAAAGCAGCCATTTGGAACTACTCATTCTTCAAAGGAAAATTTGACTATTGAATTCAGTAACCCAACCACCACATATAACAGTGAAAGACCATGAGAGGGTCTTTTAGAAGGAAAGATAAAAACAGATGATGCCAGCCAGTTTGTTGGCACAAGATGAGTGGTGGATGGGTGACATAGGGAAAGGGAAGATGCAGGAGAAGAAAAAAAGCATAAAATCCTAAAATATCTATCTAGAAAAAGATATTAAGATTTTTAAATTATCCCCATGTTCAAAAAATATAAATTTTTACTTAAATGGAGAAGCTTGAAGATTTCAGTTTAACTACAGTTAAGATGACTAGAATTACTTCTGGCCAAGATGGAGGTGTAGGTAGACACGCTGTGCCTCCTTGCACAACCAAAAGAGGGAAAACAACAATTTAAAAACAAAAAACAACCAGATTTGACAGAAAATCGAATTGTGTGGAAGCCCCACAACCAAGGAGTTAAAGAAGACAAGTTCATCCAGACTGGTAAGCGGGGTGGAGCCAGGCAGAGAGCATGCAGCGAGTCGGCGGTTGGTGGAGCAGTACCAGCAATGCTGTGACTGCCTGGAGAGGCCTGTGGCTGGTGCACTCGGTGAAACCCCTGGCTAGCTGACCTGGACCCACCAAGGCCGAGACTGGTGGACGGGGCGGTCCCTCATTCATGCGCACAGATAGACCAGGAGAAAAGACCATGCAACCCACCATCACAGGGAAATAAAGCCTCAAACCACCGATTGAAAACACCTGTGGGTCTTGAGGCGGTGGCAGGAGGAACTCCCGGCCTCACAGGAGAGTTCACTGGAGAGACCCACAGGGCATAGGCCCACCTACCTGGGAACCGGCTTGGAGGGTCCCAATTTGCTTGTAGGTGTCGGTCAAGGTGACTGGGAGCTGGTGGAAAGTGGAGCAAGCACCATTGTTCGCTCAGGCCCTGCTCCCACAGGCAGCATCACAACACAACTACGTGGGTTACCCCACCCTGGTGAACACCTAAGGCTCTGCCCCTTAAAGTAACAGGCGCACCAAGAAAAAAAAATGGCCCAAGTGAAAGAGGAGATCAAAGCTCCAGAAAAAATACAACTAAACCACGAAGAGATAGCCAACCTATCAGATGCACAGTTCAAAACACTAGTAATCAGGATGCTCACAGGATTAGTTGAATCTGGTTGCAAATTAGATGAAAATATGAAGAATACACTAAGAGAAATGAGGGGAAAATGTACAGGGAACCAATAGTGATGGGAAGGAAACTGGGGCTCAAATCAATGGTATGGACTAGAAGGGAGAAAAAAACATTCAACCAGAAAGAAATGAAGAAACATGAATTCAAAAAAATGAGGAGAGGCTGAGGAACCTCCAGGACATCTGTAAACATCTGAACATCTGAGTCATAGGGGTGCCAGAGGGAGAAGAGGAAGACCAAGGGATTGAACACTTATTTGAAATATATAATGAAAGAGAACTTCCCTAAGCTGGTGAAGGAAATAGACTTCCAGGAAGTCCAGGAAGCTCAGAGAGTCCCAAAGAATTTGGACCCAAAGAGTAACACACCAAGACACATCATAATGACATTACCCAAGATTAAAAATATGGAGAGAATCTTAGAAGCAGCAAGAGAAAAGGAGACAATCACCTACAGAGGAATTCCCATGATTGTCAGCTGATTTCTCAAAAGAGACCTTTCAGGCAAGAAGGGGCTGGAAAGAAGTATACCAAATAATGAAAGGCAAGGACCTACATCCAAGAATACTCTATCCAGCTAAACTCTCATTTAGAATGGATGGGCAGGTAAAGTGTTTCTCAGATAAGGTCAAGTTCAAGGAGTTCATCAACACCCAGACTTTATTATATGAAATGTTAAAGGGACTTTTATAAGGCATGGAGGGATATCAACACGGGAGTGGGAGGGGGAGAGAGGAGGAGAAAGTACAGAGAATACATAGCGTAAACGGTAGGTAGAAAACAGACAGGGGATGGTTGAGAATAGTATGGGAAATGTGTAAGCCAGGTGACTTATTTGTATGACCCATGGACAAAAACTAAAGGGTGGAGAATCAGGGGTGTGGGGCAGGGGGAATAAAGGGGGGGAAATGGGACAACCGTAATAGCATAATCAATAAAATAAATTAAAAAAAGAAAAAAGATGACTATAATTTTCTAGAACAAAACCCAGTTATTTATGAATATCTATAAAAATATGCTGTGAGCATGGTGTTCACGTAACTCATTGAATGCCAAGTGGCAGTTCAAGCTAAATTTGGCTCAGTTACCTAGAAAAATGGCACCTCCGCTGGCTGGACAAGGACAAAATTCATAGACCTGGGCTTCTGTCTCTTTCATAGCTGTAGGAAATCAGTTCTATACTGCAAAACTTCCAG
The DNA here is from genome assembly GCA_004026765.1 of Micronycteris hirsuta. Lineage (NCBI taxonomy): Eukaryota > Metazoa > Chordata > Mammalia > Chiroptera > Phyllostomidae > Micronycteris > Micronycteris hirsuta. The sequence continues at coordinate 25,207 of PVJI01014819.1, forward strand.
AGCTCATCTCTGATTAGGAAGAGGTCAGGGTGCATTCTATGGATGTGTATTCCTGGGCAGAAGAGAGTGATACCCATTTCCATTTCATTGTCTTAAAACTCCACATGAATTGCTCAGAATGCTGTTTCTTATTTTTAGTAGAAATGGCAATCAACATTGACCAACCTATCCAGGGCAATACGATCAGAGTAGACCACCTTTTTACCACCCCACTCCTCTATCCCCTCTCCTCCCCGCCCCTCCTCTCCTCTCCCCTCCCCTTCCCTCTTTTCTTTCTTCCTTTCTCCCTTCCTTTTTTTCTTTCCTTTCCTTTCCTTTTCTCTCTCTCTCTCTCTCTTTCTCTCTCTCTCCCTCCCTCCCTCCCTCTCTCTCTCTCTCTCTCTTTCTTTCTTCTTTGCGGAGCGATAGGGGAGCAGGTGGCAAGGCTTCCTTTCTCTTACATACTACATTGTTCCTCTCTTGTCTTTCTATGAGCAGAGGTGTGATCCCTTAAAAAACTTCTTTGTTCCCCCCACCAAATTCATATGTTATAATTCTACACCCAGTATCTCAGAATGTGACTGTATTTAAATGTAAGACTTTTAAAAAGGTAATTAAGGTAAAACGAGGTCATCATGGTATGCCCAAATCCAATACTACTAGTGTCCTTAAAAGAAGAGCAGATAAGGACACAGACATACACAGCGGGAAGACCATGTGAAGGAAGGACAAAAGAAGAAGGCGGCCATCTGCAAACCAAGGAGAAAGGCCTCAGAAGAAATCAATCCCGCTGACACCTTGATCTCGGACTTCTGGCCTCCAGAACCATGAGAAAATGCATGCTGTTTAAGTCACCCAGTCTGTGGTACTTTGTTATGGTAGTCCAACCAAACAGATATAAACCCCATATTTTTTTTTTTAAACAGAGGCATTTTTTTTTAAGATTTTATTTATTTATTTTCAGAGAGAGGAGAAGGGAGGGAGAAAGAGCAATGTATGGTTGCCTCTCACATGGCCCTCACTGGGGACCTGGCCCGCAACCCAGGCATGTGCCCCGACTGGGAATCGAACCGGGACCCTCTGGTTCCCAGCCCGCGCTCGATCCACTGAGCTACACCAGCCGGGCTAAACTCCATATTTTTACAGCAGCTGAGAGAGAAGCAAGCAAGAAAAGTGACAGGAAGTGACCCAGAAGAAGAAGTACGTCACGGAAGGAGGGAGCTTTGAATGTCTTCATCATCCCATCCAAACTCCCACCACTGTGGCTCATGCTGGATTTCTGAGGATTCCATTGGTCGTTGACCCACATTAGCATTCTTTCTGGAGCTGAATTAAGGGTGAGAAGCTTTGAGCTTTACCTAGAGGTTAGAGGATGTGGTTATCAATTATATACCAAGCAGCAAACAACCATATGCTGCTAAGCAATATATACGGCTATGAAAGTGAAAGAGGACCCTCTTTTTCTTTTAAAGTAATTGTATTTATTTCCTGTTTTCTAATTGCAAAAATAAAACATTTTCATTATGGGAAATACAAAACATATAAAATGTAAAGTAACAGAGTATGTAATCTGCTTCCCATACGGAGATGACTGCTATTTACATTCTAATGTATTTCATCCCAGTCATTTTTCTGTGCATATGTTTAACTGAATTAGATCCATATACAGTTTCATATTTATTTTCCACTTAATATTTTGATAAAATCTTCTGATTTCATTAAATATTACTCTCTTCCCCATTTTCTCTGGACTTGTGTGTGTGTGTGTGTGTGTGTCTGTGATCATTAGAAGTCAGGCCAGTGATAAAGATCCAGGCGGAGGCTCCCCAGCCCTGTGTGCTCACTGCCAGCCCACCAGGGAAAGGTGTCAACTCAAAGTCACTGAAGCTGAGAATGTTTGCTGACCAGTCCCCATCACCTCCATTGTGGCCATTGGCAACACAGCCAGCGGAAGTCAACCTGAGTGGCTATGGTAATGACTGTGCTCATGCAAACACAGAGAAAACTCCCATTTTATTCAATTAGCTAGATCGAGGTTTAAATCAATAGACAGTCTCTGATCTCTTTATTTAACTCTCTTTCTCATGACCTACTTTGCCTTGTAACTTTCGCATTCCTTTCCATGCAAACTGACCCTGCTTTTGACACTATGCTAATGTAGAACCAAGTTAATTGCTAATTTTTTTCTTTTAGCTCCCTTAGTTTCTGCAGAATCTAGGTTTGTTCCCATCCAGGCCCTATATATACCCATTGTCTCTGCCACAAGTGGAAATTATTTTTGAAAGGCCTACCTGAGAAAATGGAATACTTGCCTTTTCTTGCCCCTTTTCCATTCGCCTTATCTGTACAACTCATTTAGATAACACCAAGACCAGCACATGACCATACCCAGCTTGCCTCACTTCTCTTCTGAACTCACTGGAACGTTAGGAATCTTTCCACCCCATTCCATTTCTTCCCAACCCTCCCTCTCCTGAACAGGCCCTGTTCTAGGTTCTCTACAGTGTTTAACTCGGTTAATCCTGACAGTAACCCTTTGAGGTAGGCACTGTCATTATTCATATTTTTAAAATAAGAGAACTGGTGCCCTGGCTGGTGTAGCTCAGTGGATTGAGCACGGGCTGGGAACCAGAGGGTCCCGGTTCGATTCCCCGTCGGGGCACATGCCTGGGTTGCGGGCCGGGTCCCCAGTGGGGGCCATGTGAGAGGCAACCATACATTGCTGTTTCTCTCTCTCTCTCTGCCTCCCTCCCTTCCCCTCTCTCTAAAATAAATAAATAAAAAAGAAATTTATAAAAAAATAAATAAAAAATAAAATAAAATAAGAGAACTGGGAGAAGCAAAACCAAAATGACCTTACCCAAGGTCACACAACTAGTAAGTCGAACCTGAGCATTCTTACTCCAGAGTTTGTGAGCTTAATGGCTACACTTTATTACTAGTAATGGTTAACATTTATTGAGGATTTACTCTATGCCAAGTGTTGCACTAAGCTGAATTCTTAAAACAGCCCAACCTGTTTTACAATCACACCTTTCTCTGCATTTTCATGTGATCATTTATTTTTATAAACTTCCTACTATTGAACCATCCCTGAACATTTAGAATAAACTTCTTTGGTCATGGTGTATTTTGTCTCAATGTACTGTTAGAATCTATTTGCAGGTATTTACTTAGGACTTTGTATCAACAGCTATTAATGAGGTTAGTCTCTGTTTTTTTTTTCTCATGCTTTCTTGTCAGGTTTTTAGATCAGTGTTATTCGGGCCTAATAAAGCAATTGAGAGGCTTCCTTCTTTCTCTGTGGTGTGGGCTAGTTAAAATAACATCAGAGTCATCTTTTCTATGAAGACTTGTCGGGGAGCATTTCAACAAGTGACAAGAGGTTTTCTGACGAAAGATACAGATACAGGTTGTCTCTACCCACACAGACCTTTTTTAATTTCCACCCTTCATTTTATTTTCTTCTAACTCTCCTTACCCCCTTCCTCCTGTCCCGCCCAAGAGTCTCAGCATGAGCTTGCTTTTTACAACTTGTCTTTTTAGTACTCTTCTAATTTTATCTGAAAATGCCAGTTATAGCATATCTGCCTTTCTTTCTAAATTTTAAAAAATTTTAATTTTAGTTGACATACAATATTAGTGTCAGGTGTATACCATAGTGATTCGACATTTATATGCCGCATGAAGTGATTACCCCAGTAAGTCCAGTAGCCATGGGTCACTGCACAGAGCTATATCACATTATTGACACATTTAACTTTCCTAGTAGCATGCCTCATGTTACTGAGTTACTTTGAAAATTACAAACCACCTTTTCACCAAAGTAGTTCCTTCAAGGCCACGGCTGTGGTGGGAGCCGCATGAGTGGTGTTCAAAGGCCCACAGAATTCCCAACAGGCTATGTCCAGCCCCGTTTCCCTCTCCAGTTTTGGGTTATTCCATGTGAGGAAGAATTTGGGGAGCAAAAAATAAGACTATAAATACTTCATGCAGCATCAATTGTGTTCGTAGAAGCAAAGTGAGGAAGAACAAAAAATTAAATCCATGAGCTAACAGTACAGGGATGGATGAGGGGAATTTCATGGCGTGAAATGCTCATTTAAGTGCGCTTATATAGATCTGGGCTCAGACTGAAATGGGTTAACTGCTTTTTTAAACTCAGTATTATTTTCATGTACTGGTGCATTATGAAATATTTTATTTTCGACAATTCTATATATGATATTTCTGATGACTCAGGCTGATTTTTGTTTGTGTTTTTTTCCTTCCCTTGGAAAGAAAACCCATTTTTACATTTCATTTTTTGCAATTCTTTTCTCCAGTAGTAATCATTAAATTCCAACAATTTAAAAGTTCATTGAAATAAAATTTGAATGTGAATCTATTTTATTTGCTTATGAGACCACACAGATCTATTTATTTATCCCCTTCTTTTGTTTGCAATGAAAGAAACACAATCTCACCTTATCAAAGAAATCTGTTTGAAAAATCACATCCAGAGTCGTAGGTCACTTCAAAAATTGGCTCACCACAGGACCTGCCGAGCTGTAGAACAGTGCGATCCCCGCACTGGCCGGTGGCGTTTCTCACAGTGGCCCCTTCGAGGTGCTGGCCTTGCTCTGAAATCCATTTGTTGACTCCTGCTCCCTCTGCTGGTGCCACAGCTCAGTGACCGTCCCCAAAGCAGTGTGTGTCTGACTCAGATTAGGCCTCGGGAAGCAGCAAAGGCTACTACAAATAGGGAAACTGAGCCCCAGCAGGTGACGGATCCTGATCAAACTCCCAAAGTCTGTGACAGCGCCAGCCCTGTGGCCACAGTCTTCCCATTGCTCCACATGGCCCTCACAAGTTCAAAACAGCCATGGCTGCTCAGAGCGTCCAGTGGTATTCCTGAGTAGGACTATGTTTAAAAAAAAATCAAGCAGGTTTCAAAGTGCATATATTATTAATTTATAATGTATGCGTAATGGTGGACATTTTGACAGAGATAACTGAAAGGTTTTCTAAATCGGCTCTGTTACTGATACTAGGGATACACGTAATAAAAATGACTCTCAAAACATTATGTCAGGCTGAGCAAAACAAGCCAGACATACCGTAGTTCATTCATTACCATAGTTCATTCATTAGATTCCATTTGCATGAAGGCTGCATTTCCAGAACAGGCACATTTATGATGATAAAAATCAAATCAGTAGTTATCCGGGGCAGGAGGAACTTTAAGTGGGCACAAGCAAACTTTTGGGGGTGATGCAAACATTCTAGATCTTGATTGTGGTGTTGGTTACACAGGCACACCCATTTTTCAAAAGACATGAATCACCCCTTCAAAATTAATGATTTTTTTTTTTAACATCAATGTGTGGTTGCCTCTCACATGGACCCCACTGGGGACCTGGCCTGCAACCCAGGCATGTGCTCTGACTGGGAATCGAACTGGCAACCCCTTGATTTGCAGCCCACTCTCAATCCACTGAGCTACACCAGCCAGGGCAAAATGACTGCATTTTTAACATAAATTGTACCCCCCAAAATTTTTTTTTAAAAAGAAAGAAAATCTGTGCATATCAAATTCTAAACTTTAATCTGTTCTTTCAATATAAGTATCAGAATGCATTTTTAAAAAGAAAAGATATAAAAAAAAATATCCTCTTGCTTCAATGTTGAGCCACAAGCTTTGATTTTCTTAAAATAAGAGGAAACTAGAACCAAAAGTCAGGGTCAGGGAAAGGAATCATTGTTTCCAATGTTTTCAGAAGACGATTAGGTGCTAAAGACGGCATGCTGACACTACAGGAGAAATAAAACTATGAGGGTAGCACTGGGTGTGGGGGAGTCTTCCTCAACCTGGCCCCACAGGGCAGGGCAGCACTTGTCCCTGCGTGAGCTGAGGGTCTGCCTGCCTGTGGCAGGGGCAGAAGCAGGAGTGACTGAATGCACCCCTCAGGGCCCAGCCCCTCACTGAGCGAAGTGTGTGCCTTAGGGTGGGTACTCAGATGGGGGATGGTATTCATTGGAAGCTTCTCTTCTACGCCAGATGACCTGGCGGAGCCACTCCTGGCCCCAATGGCCCCTCCGTTGCAGTGACCAGGCTTTGTCTGTCATTCTTTGTAAGCATCCCATCAGGTCTCATGTGTGTGAATTAGAAGTTAGATAGAAAAAAAATCTGGATTCTGTGGTCAAACTCGTTGTTAAGCTACTTTGTGGGCTAAACTAAAATCTAAACTATAACTAAGATACATGTGGGTTAAACAAGTGTTTTCTGCCATACCTATCTCCTCCAGAGAAGGATATTTTAAGTTTTACAAATTTATCTGACCCTTGTATCATTGGTGTTCTGAGGAAGCCGACTGGGAGACATTACTTGGGGCAGGGACAGCCCACAGGACACTAGGTCATCTGAGACAGAGCTGAGAATGTGGCAGTAGCAGCAGAGTGTAATCACAGGCTGACAAACTAAGAATAACACTTAACTCTGCTCTTAGCACCGTTATAAATGCTATACCTCACTTAATCCTCGTGTCAACCCTACCAGGAAGATACTATTGTACTAGTTCCCCCATTTTATAGCTAAGGAGACTGAGGCAGAGAGAAGTTCAGCAGCCTGACCAAGATTATTAAGAGTCAAAGCCCAGAAAGCAAGCCCAGGCTGTCTGACCCCGTGGCTCAGGCTTCTAATAACCATGTTACCATGCCTCTCAGCACTACAGAGGAAAATAAAGGGGTGCATGATTTAAACCCTTGCTCCTCAGAGTGCAGTCCATGGATCAGCACCAGCAGCATTGACTGGGGGCTGGTAGGGAATGTAGGGCCTCAGGCCCCACCCTCGACTTAATGAGTTAAAACAGGCGTTTTACAGGATTTTCAAGTGATTCACTAAAATTTGATAAGCACCATTCTAAATACAAGAAGGCCTTAAATTTTCCTTGTTTTGTTTTGCTTTTCAGCCCCAGACCCCTTTGAGACTGTGAGGAAAGGCATGGACCCTGAGCACGGAAATGTGCATTGGATTGCAGAATTCATGGACTCCTGTCTACAAAACCCTACCATAGAGGCTTTGAAGGTGGTGGGAAGCAGTCCTTTAGACCCTCCATTCACTATTGCATTCAATCCTTACAAACCCACCATCGATAAAACAAAAACCAGAAGAGTTAAATAACTCGCCTTAGTCATAGCTAAGAAGTGGTGACACCAGGGTCAAATCTGGACACCCCAATGCAGGGCCCAGCTATCATACCACTCTTCCCAGACCTGACTCAGCCACAGGATTCCGAGGGGCAACCAGACAGAACCTTTTCTTTCTCTGTCAAGCTCATTCTCTTCATCTAGAGTACAGTTCTGAAAGAAGCATGAATGGAGTGCAAAGGAAGGGGGCGCTGCCTTGAGAAGAAGGCTGGCCAGATGAACTCTTTCAACCCGTGTGATGGTGAATGTCCCAACCAGATCCCCGCCTTGCATATCTTCTGGACAAATTTCCAACCTGCACAGCCTCAACTGACATATGACATTTGCCTACTTTGCTATCCCCATTTAAACCAAGGTTGACAGACAGATTTCAATTCATAGGCCAGCCAATTGCCTGGTCATAACTGCTTGGTGTTCAACATGGAAAAAAGCCAGTTGAGTGTGGGAATTCTTTCCACACGCATGTAAACATGCAGTCCTGGGAATTTACATGTAAAGAGCTCGGCTCCGCGTGAGGAAAAATTATTCCCGTGTGGACAAGTGTGGATCATGTCAGTGGAAAAGGAATTCTCTAATGGGAATTTGGCAAAAATGTTTCTTAAAAGATTCTCTGACTTGCTGAGTCTCTCCCTCCTGGAGTCAAGAGACTTAAGTTAATGAATCCATGAAATTCTTCTCTGTCTCCTAACAGTTAACAGCCCTAGTTAGCTTACCCTCAATTTACTTGTCTCCTGTTTAATGTACTACCCTGGTCCTGTCTGCCACCGGACCTGAATTTACAACCTAATGCTCTGTACCCCTAATGTTTACCTTACAGAGTAAACCTGCCCCTTATCTATTCCCTTCCCATATATCCTCATGACCCAACTAAAGACCCCTGTTCTGCATAAGCCCATGAATAATCAATCCAATGTAAATGTGTCCTAAAGCTTCTAATAAAAAGCCCGGCTGAGCTACGCCCGGGGCCTTTTCCAAGATGGAGGGAAAGACCCGTGGCTGCCGGACTCTATTCTTCAAGCGTGTCTCTGGGTGAGTTTGATTCACGCAATCGGTGCGGTCCCCCCCACGGATTTTGTGGGACGAAATCCGCGACAGTTGAGGACTATGATTAATTAGTAATGTCTGCCTCCCAGCAGCAAGAACAACACAGTAATAGAAATGCCAGTGCCACTTATTTGCCACCTGGTATACTGAATCACTGCTTAATCCCCTTGTATTTTAATTTATTTATTTAGCATGCCTGCACTAAGTATGAATTCTGTACACACAGCAGAAGCATTCTCATTCAGCCTCATACGATAATGAACTTAAATGTCTGATGGAATGGAAAATTCTTTCACTTTGCAGAATGATCCCCAACCAACTTAGCTATACCTGTCAGGGCTAGAATGGAAAGTTCTTCAAAAATATTTATACCTTAGACAGAGGGATAAGGTATACTTTCCAGTCAAGACAGAGATGTAGGTAAATATGCCTTGCCTCCATGCACAACTATAGCAAAAATACAACTAGACTACAAAACAAATATCACCCAGAACTGTCAGAAAATCAAGCTGTGTGGAAGTCAGACAACCAAGGATTTAAGGAAGCCACAGTCATCCAGATGGAAAGGAGTGGGTGGAGATGCGGAGAGGTGTGGAGACTCAGAGCAGCACAGAATGGCACAGAGTCAGGAACAGGTAGCCACACATCCACATGTGGCAGACAAAAACAGGAAGGATACCTAGGGAGTAAGGGATCCCAGCCCCAGTCCAGATCACCCAGCCCAGGGTTCTAGCTCCTGGAAGATAAGTCCCCATAACTTCTGGCTGAAAAAACCAGTGAGGATTGGGGCAGTGGAAGAAACTGCAGGATTCTCAAGAGACTCTTCTTAAAGGGCCTGCAACAGACTTAGGACTCATGCAGAGCAACCCCCACTGGAATTCAGCACCAGGGCAACAGCTGGGAGGGCACCAGTGGCATGTGGGGAGAAATTGAAGTGTGAATGCTGTGAGACGTCTGCCTCCTGGGCAAAACTCCAGAGGCCAGGCAGTAGCATTGTCCCCTCTGCAGACTCTCCCCAACAAAGAGCAGCAGAGCAGTGACATGAGTTCCCCCACCCTGGCAATTAACTAAGGCTCTCCCCCATACAACTTAACAGGCATACTTTTCTACAATAGGCCACATTACTAAGACAGGAAGTCAAAAAAGCTCTACCTAATACACAGAAACAAACACCAATATGAAGAAACAAAGAAATGTGACCTAAAGAAAAGAACAGATCAAAACTCCAGAAAAAGAACCAAATAAAATGGAGATAAGCAACCTGTCAGATGCACAACTCCAAACACTGGTATCTGTATGCTCAAGGAAGTCATTGGGTTCTGCAACAGCATAAAACAGACCCAGAAATGAAGGTTGAATTAAGCGAAATAAAGAAAAATCTACAGGGAACCAAGAGTGGAGCGGATAAAGCTGAGAATCAAATCAATGATTTGGAACACAAGGAAAGAAAAAGCATTCAATCAGAACAGCAGGAAGAAAAAGGAATTTAAAAAATGAGGATAGGATTAGGAATCTCTGGAAAGTCTTTTTTTTTTTTTAGAGTTTACTTATTTATTTATCTATTTTTTACGTTTTTTAATATATTTTATTGATTATGCTATTACAGTTGTCCCGTTTTCCCCCCTTTATTCCCCTCTGCCCCACATTCCCCGCCCTTTAGTTTTTGTCCATGGGTCATACCCATAAGTTCTTTGGCTTCTACATTTCCTATACTATTCTTAATCTCCCCTTGTCTGTTTTCTACCTACCACTTATGCTACTTATTCTCTATACTTTTTCCTCCTCTCTCCCCCTCCCACTCCTCTGTTGATATCCCTCCATGCCTTATATAAATCCCTTTAACATTTCATATAATAAAGGCTGGGTGATGATGAACTCCTTGAACTTGACCTTATCTGAGAAACACTTTACCTGCCCTTCCATTCTAAATGAAAGTTTTGCTGGATAGAGTATTCTTGGATGTAGGTTCTTGCCTTTCATGATTTGGTATACTTCTTTCCAGCTCCTTCTTGCCTGCAAAGTCTCTTTTGAGAAATCAGCTGACAGTCTTTTGGGAATTCCTTTGTAGGTAACTGTCTCCTTTTCTCTTGCAGCTTCTAAGATTCTCTCCTTATTTTTAATCTTGGGTAATGTCATTATGATGTGCCTTGGTGTGTTCCTCTTTGGGTCCAACCTCTTTGGGACTCTCTGAGCTTCCTGGATTTTCTGGAAGTCTATTTCCTTTGCCAGATTGGGCAAGTTCTCCTTAATTATTTATTCAAATAAGTTTTCAATCCCCTGGTCTTCCTCTTCTCCTTCTGGCACCCCTATGACTCAGATGTTGGGACGTTTAAAGATGTCCTGGAGGTTCCTAAGCCTCTCATCATTTTTTCGAATTCTTGTTTCTTCATTCTTTTCTGGTTGAATGTTTTTTCTTCCTTCTGGTCCACTCTGTTGATTTGAGTCCCAGTTTCCTTCTCATCCCTATTGGTTCCCTGCACATTTCCCCTCATTTCCTTTAGCGTATCTTTCATTTGTTCATCTAATTGTGACCAAATTTCAACCAATCCTGCGAGCTTCCTGATTACCAGTGTTTTGAACTGTACATCTAATAGGTTGGCTATCTCTTCATGGCTTAGTTGTATTTTTTCTGGAGTTTTGATCTGTTCTTTCATTTGGGCCATTTTTTTTTTCTCTGCATGCCTGTTACTTTAAGAGGTGGAGCCTTAGGTGTTCACCAGGGCGGGGTAACCCCACATCACTGTGTTGTGATGCTGCTTGTGGGGCGGGGCCTGAGCGAACAATGGTGCTTGCTCCACTCTCTGCACTTTCCCCACTACCCACATGCAAGTTGGGTCCTTCTGTGCCAGTTCTGGGTGGGTGGGCCTGTGCCCTGTGAGTCTCTCCAATGAACTCTCCTGTTAGGCTCGGAGTTCCTCCCGATGCCGCCTCAACCCCCACAGGTGTTTTCAGTCAGTGGTTTGAGCCTTTATTTCCTTGTGATGGTGGGTTGCATGGTCTGCTCTGCTCCCCAGCTTTTTCTCCAGGTTTATCTGCGTGCAAATGAGGGACTGCCAGGTCCACCAGTCTCAGCCCTGCTGGGTCCCGGTGGGCCAGCCCCGGGTCTCTCAGGCCACCTGCAGCGTTGCCGGTACCATTCCACAAACCACCATTTGGCCACGCACTCTCTGCCAGACTCCGCCCGCTTACTGGTCTGGATGAACATGTCTTCTTTAACTCCTTGGTTGTTGGACTTCCACTCAGTTCGATTTTCTGTCAGCTCTGGCTGTTTTTGTTTTTTAAATTGCTGTTTTTCCTCTTTTGGTTTTGCGAGGAGGCACGGTGTGTCTACCTATGCCTCCATCTTGGCTGGAAGTCTTATTTATTTTTAGACAGAGGGGAAGGGAGGGAGAATAAGAGGGAGAGAAGCATCAATGTGTAGTTGCCACTCATGCACCCCCTACTGGGGACCTGGCCCACATCCCGGGCATCTGTTCTAGACTGGAAATCAAACCAGCAACCCTTTGGTTCACAAGCCATTGCTCAACCTCTGAGCCACACCAGACAGGGCTGGAACATCTTTAAACGTACTAACATCTGAATCATAGGGGTGCCAGAAGGAGAAGAGGAAGAATAAGAAATGGAAAACTTATTTGAAAAAACAATGAAAGAAAACTTCCCTAATTTGGTGAAGAAAATAGACACACAAGTCCAGGAAGTACAGAGAGTCCCAAACAAGATGGACCCAAAGAGGACCACACCAAGACACATCATAATTAAAATTCCAATGATTAAAGATAAAGAGAGGATCTTAAAAACACCAAGAGAAAAGTATATAGTTACCTACAAAGGAGTTCCCATAAAACTGTCAGCTGATTTCTCAAAAGAAACTTCGCAGGAAAGAAGGGACTGGTGAGAAATATTCAATGTGATGAGAAACAAGGACCTGCATCCAAGATTACTCTATCCAGCAAAGCTATCATTTAGAATGGAGGGGCAGATAAAGTGCTTCCCAGACAAGATAAAACGAAAGCAGTTCATCATCACCAAACCACTGTTTTATGAAATGCTATAGGGAATGCTGTAAGAAAAAGAGAAAGATCAAAATGATGAATGTTAAAATGGCAATAAATTCACAACAATCAATAATTGAATTCAAATAAAAAATTAAGCAAACAAGCAGAACAGGAACAGAATCATAGATACAGAGATCATTCGGAGGGTTATCAGAGGGGGAATGGAAAAAATGGGGGAAAGATGCAAGGATTATGATGCACAAATTTGAAGGTACACGATAGATGGAGGGAATAGGGGAGTGTTAAGAACAGTGCAGGTGATAGAGTAGCCAAAGAACTTATATGCATGACCCATGGACATGAACTAAATTAGGGGGTGATTGCTGGAGGGAATGGGGGTACATGGTGGAGGGAGGCAAAGAGGAAAAATTGGGACAACTGTAATAGCATAATCAATAGAATAAATTTTTATAAATTTATACCTTAAACATTTTATTGTCAAATAAAACACTTAAATACATATGTATTGACCAACTTTGGATGTAGGGCTATCTTTTGGCTTCTCAGTCTAGTCTTTTGGAGCTCCCAAGGATTTTGTTTTTGTCATATTACACCTAAAATACACTATCTTTTAAATATCTTCCCAAAGCAATCTAGTAGTGGTATCTTAACAGATTTTCTGCTATTGCAACTGACTTCAACACACCTAATCCAAAAGCAAAAATGGTATGAAAAAGTCATCTTTATTGTCTAAGACTTTGACTTAGTTTTCATAGAAACAACTTTTTTCTTTCCCCTTTATAGGTTACCAAACCACATAATACAGGGGTGGGGAAAAGTAGGTTTACAGTTGTTTATATGGAAAGTACAATAATTACTAAACATAATACAAAAATAAACTGTATTTCATGTACTCATAACTGTAAACCTACTTTTGCCCACCGCTGTATTTAATTAAATTATATAGTTATACTAAAAATGCAATTGGTTACAAAGTGATTTGGGGAGAACGCAACTGATTGTTGTGTAGGATGCTACTCAACCAGGGCATGAGTTGGTATGTTCTACAGAGAACTAGAGAGCATTTGTTATTCTGATAAGTTGAACAAATGATAGCCAATTAGGGCACAGTTTCATTGTACTTCCCTGACCCCCCCTTAGTAGCATTCAATTAAACAGGACTCTCTGTTCACCATAATTTCCACATGTGATGTCCATGACAACCACAAGGCACTAAGAAGCCTGATGTAGCTTTGAATTATAAAATCAATGGGAACAAAAGTTTAAACTATTGCAGAGAATCCTTTTTTATTTTTTTAATAAATAAGGTCTTCACCTTTTTAAAAATGTTTTAGTCTTTTGACATCATTTTTAGTTTATGCTATCCTATATTTTAAGAATTCTTGTAATATAGTTTTAATCATTTCTAGAGAAAAAGAGGCACTAATAACAGATTAAAATGGTTCTATAGTGTTGAGGTAATGGTTTTTGCATTTACTATCCCAAAGAATTACTCTTTGCTACTAGTAACAGAAACCAAAAATAATAGTGGTTGAGATCAGAGAGACAGAGGTGGGCAGGACAGGTCTGGAGTGGCAGCTCCATAATCATCTAGAATACAGGTTCTTTTCTTTCTGCTCCAGTAACTTACTTTGTGACTTCATCCTCAGGTTTGCCTCCTAGTCCCAAAATGGCTACTGAGACTCAAACTATCACACTAGCATTCTAGGCTGGAGGAAAAGCAATGAGAGAATGACACAAAGGCTCCACTGCCCAGACAACTCAGCCCCCTCAGAACAGCTTTCTTGGAAAACCTCACCTAGTGATCTTTGCGTACTTGTTATTGGTGCCCTTATCTACAAGAAGGTCTAAAAATGTCATTTTATAGCTAGGCACATGGCCGGATCCAATGATTTCGAGCTCTGTTATAGAGGAAGAAAGAAAGAATAGATATTGAGTAGACCATCAACAGTGTTTTCCATAAAATATAATCCTAGCAAGACATTCTGAAAACATGAATATTTGATAAACACCTTAATTCCTGGCTGGTAAGGATAACAGGGAATTTACTGATATTGTTTGGAATTTGTTGATCTCTTGAGAAGTGCTCTTCAGTGTTGCAACTACATTTTAACTACCACATGGAATATTTGTGTTATTTATTCCCTGTCTCCATTTCTGTCTGCACATTACCCAGATTAGTCTCAGATACCATCTTAAGCTCACCTGGATGCTACCACTGTAGGCAGAATTCCACTTCTACAAAGTACATATTATGCAACTCAACTTTGGGTTGTTTTTAGAAGTCTCAGTCAAGCCTATCTACCAGTCTTTGCCAATCGGTTGTACTTGAGAGCATTGGATGCACTAGGCAGGCAGCAAAAAGCAGTTGACTGACTACCCAAAGAGGTTTGCCTCCACTTGCTGTTTGCCAATCTTCAAGGAAGTCGATATGCAATAAAGTATCTCTTCTTCAGCGTTAAATCCAACATTTGCTATAGCATGTGTTAAACTCATTTGAAAATAATACACTGAACACCTAATAAGTCCTAACTATTTTAGGGGGTGGGCCTGCCCTCAAGGATTTCACAACTAGTAAGAAAGATGAAATGTGCAACACTAATCAAGTGTAAAAGAAAGATCTGGTGAGATTTTGAGGAAAGGTCTATGGCTTTCTTACTTCTGCTAAGTTAATGCTTGAATAAGCCCCATCCCAGAGTCCTATTACTTTCCAGTGACTGGCCTAGATACTCCACTTAGTTTTACCTTCATGAGAAAGACATTGGACTGTCTTGCTCTCTTTTGGGGGGCATCAAAGTCCTATTTGTCAAGCATCTCCAACCACAATCGCTCAGGGTCAGTTTAATCAATTCCTCATTTCTAAAGCTTCTCTCAGTTGCCCAATTGCCTGGTATTGCTCACTAATGAATGACTGGGACCAGTTGAGATCATTTTGACTTCCCCTATTGGGCCACAGATGTGGTTACCACTACCAATTCCAACCACCCAGCAACCACTGACGCACTTTTGCACCATGGCTCATGCGCCCAGACACATACACTCTGATGGATGCAGAAACTCGGGTAACCCCCAGCTGGCCTAGCACCACTCTTTCAAAGGTACTATTTCAATATTAGGTAAGGTGCCTAAACATCCCCAACTGCACCCATCCCCAACTCCCAACTTCCAAACGTGGTGAAATGCCCTTTGCCAACATTCCTTGTTGTAGGAATTCTACCCTCCCTATGTATGAGCAGATTGTCAGAGGTCAAGCAGCCATGATTCCCATAGTAGTTCAAGAATTCTGGGTTACTCATGTACACAAATGAATAAAAATTCAGTATAAAAATGCAGTGTGTATACGTATATGTATACGTATATATATATGGAAGAAAGTACAATGCTTATATTCTGACAGTAAGAATGCCAAGCCATGCATAGGAGGTCTGTCCAGAAAAAGTCCAGCCATTGTTAATGTAATAAGAATGGTTTGCACGACATAGATGTAACCTGGCAGCCAAGGAGAGAGGACTGAAATGAATCTGCATTAAAGTTTGCATTAAACTTGAGTGTTCTTCTGTGGAAACTATTCCGATGATTCAGAAGGCTGCAGCTATGAGCAACCGGTGATTGGCAGCTTCATCATGACAACACACCTGCTCATGTAGAATTTTTTGCAAAATATCAAATCACCAAGGTGACTCAACCCCTCTATAGCCCAGATTTGGGGCTACACTTGTAGGAATCCCACTCTGTGTACTCCTTGATATAACTGATACCTTTTCCTGCTGAAAGATGGACTCATTCCCTTTCCCTTGAATCTGAGCTGATGTTGGTGACTTGCTGGACCATAACTGCAGAAGTGATGTTCTTTGTTTTCAGAGTCTAAGTCATAAGAAGTCATTCAGTTTTTTTTAAAGATATTATCTATTTATGTTTAGACAGAGGGGAAGGGAGGGAGAAAGAGAGGGAAGGAAGTATCATGTGTGGTTGCCTCTCAGTGTGTGACCCCTACTGGGGACCTGGCCTACAACCCAGGCTTGTGCCCTGACTGGGAATCAAACCAGCAACCATTTGGTTCATAGGCTGGTGCTCAGTCCACTGAGCCATATCAGCCAGGGCAGAAGTCACTCAGTTTTCTTGTCTAAGCCTTTTAGAACTCACTCTTGGAAGTCTGCTGCTATGCTATGGTGAAGCCCAAGCAACACTTGAGGAGAGGAACCAAGGACAGACTCTTGAGGAGAGGAACCAAGGACCCAGGAGACAGCATTAACTGAACTGCCAGGCAAATGCCAGCACCAGCTTGCCAGTGATGTGAACAAGCCATCTTAGAAACGGACCATCCAGGCCTGGCCAGCACAGACAAGCTGTTCCCACGAAGCACTGCCCAGTTTGAAGATGTGTGGACTAAAAAAGTATTATTTTAGGCCACTAGGTTTGGGATGGTTTGTTTTACAGTGAACGACTGGAGTCTACCTTTCCAAAACCTTTATGTTTAAAAACAACACCCACAAGAAATGCGGTGGCCTATGTCAAACTGGTTATGTACTGCGGGTATTTTCATGTTTATTTCACTTAGGTATTCTATTTTATATAAGGAAAAGCAAATGAAGAAAATACTCTCTTATAAAAGCAAAAAGAAAGAAGCAATTAGACAAAATATTTTAAAATGCCTTCAACGCTAAATAATAAAGATCTTATTATAAATATGTTAGTATTTGGTTCAAAACTCCGTGGAAAGAGTTAGGCCCTCAAGCCTTTACAGTTCCATGAAGATCTAATATAAAAAAGTAAAACTGAAAATTATGTCAGTTTCTTAATGGCATCACTTAAAATTTTAACAGTTAATTAACTAATTAACAACTTAATTAACTCAGCACTTAATTTACGTACTTGAGTTCATTTAAATTCCCTAGATGTGATTTAATGAACTTTCTGTGTAATTCCTGACTAACCATGTAAATGATGTGATGTATATTTCTTTGATTGAAAAGATATTTCTTGAAATTAAATTAAAGGCAGAAGTGAGTTTTCATTTTTTATTCAATAGGGAATATCCCTGAAATTTTGGCATGTGGCAATTTTCCCACTCCATCTTTTTCTTCCAAAAA
The DNA here is from genome assembly GCA_004026765.1 of Micronycteris hirsuta. Taxonomy (NCBI): domain Eukaryota; kingdom Metazoa; phylum Chordata; class Mammalia; order Chiroptera; family Phyllostomidae; genus Micronycteris; species Micronycteris hirsuta. Next base: position 42,524 of record PVJI01014819.1, read on the forward strand.
GAAAATCATATTTGCATTTGTTTGTTTGCTTAAATGCATCAATATAAGATTCAGAAATCAGGAAGCCACTGTGGGCAACTTTTATTACAGTTTATTAATAATTATCCTATATTTTTAAAGAATGGACTCTGGAACAAACAATAATTTAAAAACAGAGAAAATTTGTTATAATAGATTTCTCCATGCTTTGGATTTGCTTATCTCACGGACATGTTTACGCGTCAGTTGTGCGTAGTCCCGTTATGCAGTGTGTGGCCTGTGGACGTGCGCCAGTCTCAGTTGGACAGACTCAGTTGTTCTCCCATGTTTTTCCTTTACTCTCACACTACTAGCACACTCATGACACTTCTGACACCAGATGTGTGGGTGTTTTCCTCCACCAAGCAATTCTCTGTGGCACCAACTTGGTGTCCTACAGTTTCACTCAATTCTGACACTATC
>PVJI01014820.1:0-43068 GCA_004026765.1 Micronycteris hirsuta
CATCAGATTAGGAAAGTTTTCCATCATTACTTTTTCAAACACGCTTTCTATCCCTTGCTGCTCTTACTCTCCTTCTGGTATCCCTGTTATTACGTTTCATGTTGTCCTGCATTTCTCTTAATATCTCTTCATTCTTTCTGATTCTCTTTTCCTGTTCCTGCTCTTTTTGGGTGTTTTTTTCTACCTTGTCTTCCAGCTCGCTGATCCAATCCTCTGCTTCATCGAGCCTGCTTTTGATTCCATTTTGTTCTTTAGTTCAGGTATTGTATTCTTCATTCCCTCTTGGCGCTTTTGGATAGTTTCTATTTCCTTTTTCATGCTGACATAGTTTGCAGTGAGTTCATTATAGTTTCCCTGTAGTTTCTGGAAATTGTCTTCTAGCTCATCGACCTTCTTGAGCTTCCTGATAATCAATTCTTTGAACTCAATATCTGATAGTTGGCTTGCCTCTGTTTCGTCTATCATTCTTTCTGGGATTTCTTCCTTTCCTTTCATTTGGAGGTTGTTTCTTTGTCTTCCTATTGTTTGTGAGACTCTTCTTGCTATCTTCTATTTCTTAAATTAATCTGTCGAGTTCTCTGGAGTAGCAAAGTTAATTTCGTCTCACTGTCTCTATTTTTTGGACTGACTCCTATCTGGGTCTGACTCTGGTCTTTTCACAGCTCCAGGTTTTAATGTCTCACCTGTAGGTAAAGAAAAGAGGGGGGCAAGTGGGAAAGAAGGAGAAAAAAAAAGGAGTGAAGGAAGGGAGAAAGAATACTATAAGAAAAGGAAGGGAGGAAGGAGGAATAATGTATAAAGAAGGAAAGAATGGAGGGACGAATTAAAAAGAATAATTTTTTTTTATCTTTTGTAAATTAAAAAATAACGAAACAAAACACAAAAGTAAGTAAAAAAAAGAAGAGAGATATGAAGAGAGGGGACTAAGAATACTAAAGGAAAGGGAGGAAGAAGGAATTAAAAAATTGTGAAGGACAGAGAGGAAGATGAGTTAAAAAAAATTAACAAAAAACAAAACAAAAAAACAAAACAAAACAAACAAACAAGCAAACAAAAAAACCCGCCAGGTTTCTGATTTTAAAGCTGTCCAGCCAGGCTGCGTCCATCTGGGAAGATATCGATTTTGCTTTTCTTCTTTTCTGAGGTGCACTCTTCACTGTTGTCCAGCCACCAGCCCAGTTCCTGAGTGTGCTTCTGGGCCCAAACGGTCTTGATGTGCACCTGATAGTGGCAAATCTCCCACCGCCTATTTTTTCTCCGCTGGTCTAACTAATAGGTTCTCTCCGTGCCCTTTCTGGATAATTTGGCCCCTGCTCTGAGTCAAGAGTTTGTGCGGTCTGCAGCTCCGGTCTGCCGCTCCCCTCAATGGGCTGCTTCTGCCCTATTCCCACAAAGCTGCTTGGTCTTGCCGGGCTGCGTGCACCTGCGTGCGCCTGCGTTCGCCTGGGCTGGATGGCTAGGGCTTTGTCCCCAGCTGTCGGCATGAGCTCAGCGCACCTGTGAACTCTTTTATCTTTGCCCCTGGGATGTGCGCCAGCAAGCCCTGGCCAAAAGGTCTGGTCGCGCACTCTCTCTGGTATTTTTGAGCTGTGCGCCTGTGTTCGCTCACTTCTTTGTCTCTGGATTATGGTCCAAGAGGCCCAGTTGTGCACTGTCCCTAGTATTTTTGAACTGTGTACAATTGGTCCGCGGGTCGCCGGGTGTGCACGGTCACCAGTTTCCCTTGTTTGGTGTCTCAGGTCGCACTCGGCCAGAGAGCCGCTGACTGCAAGCTGTTCCCAATACTTTTGGTATGGGCTGGGAAAGGCCTCGGACCCCGGATTCAAACAGACTCCAATTCCCCTTGATGGAAGTGCCAGCCTCCTTGGGCCAAGAGCCAACCGTGCTCTCCCTCCGGTGATACAGGCCGACTTCCCTGGACCTCCGATCCAGGTCGCGCACCTATCCCAGTATCGTACCGAGCCTGGTTGTGCACCCCATCGGTGGCGCACTGACTTCGGGACGGTTGGGGGCGGGGCCTCTCCAAATAGCCACGTAGCACCACTTTTTTTCCTGTTTTTCCTCTCTGAAAAATTCTTCCTATTTACGCCCGCCAGACAAAATAAGCATCTGACTACTCACAAATCCCAACCTGGCTCCCTCCCCAAGAATCTTACATCCAATCTGGGCGGCTGCCAGGTCTGGGACCGAAGTCCCGCCCCGCTCCCCGGGCTAGTACCGATAGGGACCCTTTCCTTCCGAAGCATTCTGCTTACCATATGAATGTTCAAATTCCCCTGTAATCTTGGGCATCAATCATCATGTGTGTTGGAATACTGCTGGGTTTTCGCCTGTTTCTCAGAAAACCCATCTTTACTTTTAGTTCTTCATGAATAGTCATACACAGCAATGTATGGCCTAAAGAGGAAGAACTATATGCATTTTTCTGTAAAATATAAAATATCAATTATATTTTAAAAATAAAATATAAAAATCAATTAACAAAAATATTTATTTTTTATTGTGGGACTTAAGCTATTACTAAAAATGTCAAATTAAGCTCAACTGAAAATTAGAAGAAAGATCAATTTTATCTGCCTTTAAATTGAATATAAATTTTAACAGGGATGCTAGGATACATAATTTCTACTGATTACTTTATTATCATCTAATGTTAATATGCTTTGGAGAAACAACCATGTGTAATGAGCACACCATTCATCACAAAAGTGTGTGCAGAGATGTCTAAAGTCAAAGAAGTTTTCCCCTCTCTTTTGACCCTGCCAACCTCTTTTCTAACACAAACATAAGAAAGACAAGCAGACTCTCCTTTCACTACTGTCAAATGAAACCCCTGGTTTTCCTAAATGTAGCAGCATCTTTTGACAAGTCAAAGATCTTGCATTATGAAATTTAAGCCAGGTCCATGAAGACTGACATGGTTAGCACACTCATCGCTACCCATATCTGCAAACAACACAGTAAAAAAGGAACATTCAGAACATTCACTGAGGCCGACTACTCCTCTGAGAAGTAATTTTTCTCATTTCCTGTCTTCCTCAAAACATTAGATCTCATTTCTCAGTTCTTATACATTTATTACTAGTGAATTCTTTGTTGATTAAAGTAACCTTATCAAACCAGTGGTAGCTTAAGAAATGCAGCTTACACAATGTGTGCAGTTACAAAGACAGTATCCAGAGGAATTTATCTTCCAGTGTTAATTTCTTGCTTGACATAAATTGTTAGCACAAGCCCTATAATAGTGCCACGACTATGCATGGTGGATGCTTTATGATGCCTTCTTTGTGATGTCCTGAATACATTCTAGAGCCTTTCATAATTTTCCTATTTCTTCTCCCTAACAGATGGGGTTTTATGTATTTTCCACTTTGGGCTGTTTCCTTTTCTTGATACTGTCAAGAGGAAAATGATAATGCATTCTACAGGTCATTGTTTCCTCTGCTTCTTATAATCCATTCAAGATAGATAACCCATACATTTTTTATTAAATAATTCCAGAGTCACAAAACAAGAAGTAACATTGTTTATGTAGAGACTAGGCTGGGAATACAAACAAGCTTGGCACTTCAATTCATGGTAACACCCTTTAATTCTAAAGTTCACCTTGAAGTTTGCATTGCATTTTGTCATTATGTTTAAATGTGTGTCTTTGCCAAAGGACAGTGATATAAATTTTACTCCATTCTATTAATAATCCTTAAAGATGAAAAATTAAAGTCAATACCAAACCATATGTTTATCAATATGTTAAATTTCCCAGTGACAATTGTATTTTTGGCCCCCAAATTTTTTTTCTTAATTTCTTTTCTTTACTAATCCATACTAAGATTGAGGGCAGGTCCACTTTGTTAAAAACATATAAAAACTACTTCCCCAGAAAACATTTCAAAGGGTAATATTTTTTCTTTCTAACTGAAACAGCTTTAATGGATTCACATTGACTAAGTAATCATAGTAGCTCTAAATTGTGATGAATGGTAGATAAAGCAATCTTCCATAATAGTTTTAAATATTATTCAAATTTGGCAGTATGATATAAATTTATTATTAAATGCATATAAAATTTCCAATTCAACTTTCATATTGCAAATCCCATACCTTACCACGTTGAATTAGCAGTTAGATACAGATTCCCATTCATTTTCAGACTTTAAAGTTACAAATCCTTTTTTGTTTATGTTAAGGCAGATCAAATCTTCACAGATTATGGAGATAATAATGTAACATAAGTGCAAATGTTCAAATATATATTGAGCACCGATTACATGTTATGCTTAGCCCTAGGTATTAGAGTGCATCACTTATGAATTAGACATAAAACTTCTTTTGAGACATTTTAGCTTAGTTAAATGGGACAGGCAAAAATAAATAGTAACAGGTAATATATACTGTGTTGGTTGGGATTAAGTGCTATTAGAAAAATAAATGAGAGAAAAAGAAAAGGATCCGTAAGAAACATGACTGGTTACATTTTTAAATAGGCCAAACTAAGAATTACTGAGATGATAATTTTAGGTAAAAACCTTCAAAATGCATGGGAAAAGCCATATATGTCTCTGAAGGGAAAGTACAGAGAACAACAGGGCAATGGCCCTGAACTGTATTTAGCATGTTTGAGTATTAGAATGTAGGCCAAGGGGACTAGAAGAAAATAAATGAAAACAGTAGGAAGAAAAGTCAGAGAAAAGAGGGATGCGGTGAGCTTATGATATGACACTTTGTTTCATATTCTATATGGATGACACCCTCTGAAGTTATGAAGTTGCTCATGAGAATTCAGGGTGGCTGAATTATGTAGTTTGGTCGGGTCCAGAAATGACTTTGGCTTTTACTCTGAGTAAAATGAAAAGACATAGGGAGGCTCAGGGGTGGAGGAATACACCCACCATCTTTCCTGAAGTCTGAAAGTCACTTGCCATTGGAGGTCCAGAGTCCCATCCCCCAATTTCACCAGAAGCCCTCTCAGAAACAGCTGGGTCTATATGTAGGCTAAGGCCGACATCAGGCTGGCAGGTAGAGGCAGAGAGCTGTGGAAATAGTGATGACTTGGGTTGTTTGCTGACACACCCCTGGGCCCAGTGTTGTTAAAACCCAGCTGTGCAGAGAAGCTTGGCCCATCCTAGGTGCAGCCAAGCTTGTAGGAAGAAGCCATAAATTATGGATTGCTGGGAGCTCTGAATAGGTCTCCAAGGCTTGATGTAAACAGCACCTGACACTGGCATACCCCAGCCTCAGACTACATCATAGCCATATCCAAAGGGAGAAGCCATTAGGTAAAACTCTGCTGAGACAATTTCCACTTTGGTCTTTTTCATAGCTCTTTCATTATTTGTTAAACTTTTTCTTCTATTTTTATTGTTCTATTTTTTTTTCTGTCACATTTCTTATTTTACTCTTTCCATTGATTACCCCATTATTCCCTTCTTCTTTCCTTTTTTATTTTTGTTATTTTTTCTCATTCTTTTCCCCTTTTTCCCCATCTTCCTATTTCAATTCATTATTCATATAATTCTCCACCATTTTCTCCTCTCATGAGCAATTTTCCCTCCTTTGGTCTTCTTATTTTTTTTCCTTTATTTTTCCCATTTCCCTAATATTCCTTTTCTCTTTCCACTTTTATTATTCTCTGATCTTTTGTTATTGAACTTCTTGTTGTGGTTGGGGGAGTTTTGCTTATTTTGGTTTCATTTTTTTATGCTATTTTGCTTTGGTCAGGCAGCACCTGTACAACAGCTTACAAGATGTGGTGGGGGGTGAGTTTCTCAGTCAACCAGGCAAAAAGGAGACCCAACAACAATCAGAACCTAAATGCAACAGGAGAGTCTACATAACCCACACAAAGGGCATTCCTGGAGCATCCAGATCAGGAGAACAAGGACTCTGCACCACTGGGTACCACATAACTTCTACCACATTAGGCTACCCCACAAGACAGGGAGTCAAAGTAGATCTATATAAAACATAGGAACAAACAGAAAGAGATAGCTAAAATGAAAAAAAAAAAAAAAAACAGAGAAACAATCTCCAAATGAAAAATAAGGAAGAATTCCCAGAAAAAGGAGCTACAAGAAACTGAGGCAAGGAAATTATCAGACACTGAGTTCAAAGTAATGGTTATAAAAATGTTCAAGGAACTTAAAGAAAAGTACATCAGCATGAAAAAGGATATACAAACTATGAAAAAGAACCAGACAAAAAAGAATGCAATATCTGATATGAAGAATACACTAGGAGGAATTAAATGCAGGCTAGATGAAGCAGAGGATCAAATCAGCAATTTGGAAGACAAAGAAGAATAAAACACCCAGTCAGAGCAACAAAATGAAGAAAAGAGCTTAAAAAGAATGAGGAGAGACTTCCAGCAAGATGGCGGCATAGGTGGATGCGCCATGCCTCCTCACACAACCAAACAAGGAAAAAAACAGAAATTTACCTAACCAAAAACAGCCAGATCTGACAGAAAATCAAATTGAGAGGAAGTCCAACAACCAAGGAATTAAAGAAGATACATTCATCCAGTCTGGTGAGCTGGGAGGAGCAGGGCGGAGGGAGAGCAGTCGGCGACTCTGTGGCGAGCTGGTGAGCAGGCAGCAAGACCGCGGCGAGGCAGGACCATGGTTGGAGGGGCGGTTCCTGCGGGGCTGCAGCACACTGAGACGGAAGTGCCTGACCTAAGCGCGGCCAGTGCCCAGCTCAACCGGACCCAGTGGGGCCGAGACTGGTGGACCGGGCAGGTCTGCATTCGCGGGCAGACGACCAGGAGAGAAAGCATCAGCGCAGATTGAGAGCACCTGTGGGGGTGGAGTCGGCGGCGGGAGGAACTCCTGGCCTCACAGGAGAGTTTGCTGGGGAGACCCATGGGGGATTCGAGCTGTGCAGCCCATCCACCGACCCCGGAGTGACCCCTGGAGCCAGCGCAGAGGGGTTCAAATTGCTTGCGGGAGGCGGTGTGGGTGCAGAGAGCGGAGCAGGCGCCATTGTGCTCTCAAGTCCCGCCCCCACAGGCTACGTCACAACACAGCGACAGTGAGTTTCCCTGCCCAGGTGAACCCCAAGGCTCCACCCTCCTTACAGTAACAGGGTCACCAAGGGAAAAAAAAAAATGGCCCAAAGAAAGGAACAGATCAAAGCTCCAGAACTAACCAACCAAGAGATAGCCAACCTATCAGATGCACACTTTAAAACCCTAGTAATCAGGATGCTCACAGAATTCGATGAAAAATTATTGAAATTGCTTGAACAAATGAGGACAGATCTGCCAGGAACCAATAGGGATAAGAAGGAAACTGGGACTCAAATCAACAGAGTGGACCAGCAGAAAGAAAAAAAACATCCAACCAGAAAAGAATGAAGAAACAAGAATTCAAAAAATGGAAGAGGGGCTCAGAAACCTCCAGGACATCTGTAAACATCCCAACATATGGATCATAGGTCTGCCAGAAGGAGAAGAAGAAATCCAAGAAAGAAGAAATTGAAAACTTATTTGAACACATAATGATGGAGAATTTCCCGAGGCTGGTGAAGGAAATAGACTTTCGGGAAGTCCAGGAAGCTCAGAGAGTCCCAAAGAGGTTGGACCCAAAGAGGAACACACCAAGACACATCATAATTACATTACCCAAGATCAAAAATAAGGAAAGGATCCTAGAAGCAGCCAGAGAAAAGGAGACAATTACCTACAAAGGAATTCTCATAAGACTGTCAGCTGATTTCTCAAAAGAGACCTAACAGGCAAGTAGGGGCTGGACAGAAGTGTTCCAAGTCATGAAAGGCAAGGACCTACATCCAAGAATACTCTATCCAGCAAAGTTTTCATTTAGAATGGAAGGGCAGATAAAGTGCTTCTCAGATAAGGCCAAGTTCAAGAAGTTCATCACCACCCAGCCTTTATTGTATGAAATGTTAAAGGGAGTTATATAAGGTATAGAGGAACATCAACAGGGGAGTGGTTGGGGGGAGGGTGGGAATGGGGCACAGAACAGGTAGCATAAATGGTAGGTAGACAACAGACAGGGGGAGGTTAAGAATAGTCTAGGAAGTGCAGAAGCAGAAGGACTTATGTGTACGACCTATGGACAAAACTAAAGGGTGGGGAAAGGGGAGTAAGGGGGTGGGGGGCAAGGGGAGGGGAAAGTGGGACAACTGTAACAGCATAATCAATAAAATATAGTTAAAAAAAAGAATGAGGAGAGTTTAAGGGAGCTTTGGAATAATATGAAATGTAACAGTATTTGCATCATAGGAATACTAGAATGAGAAAAAAGGGAACAAGGGATAAAAAACATGTTTGAAACATAATAACAGAAAACTTCCCTAACTTAGTGGGAAAAAAAAGTCACACAAATTCAGGAAGCACACAGAGTCCCAATCAAGATGAACCCTTGCCCTGGCTGGTGTAGCTCAGTGGATTGAGCACGGGCTGGGAACCAGAGGGTCCTGGTTCGATTCCCAGTCAGGGCACATGCCTGGGTTGCGGGCCAGGTCCCCAGTGAGGGCCATGTGAGAGGCAACCATACGTTGCTGTTTCTCTCCCTCTCTTTCTCCCTCCCTTCCCCTCTCTCTGAAAATAAATAAAATCTTAAAAAAAAAAAAAAAGATGAACCCAAAAGCCTATACCAAGACACATAAAAGTTAAAATGGCAAAGTTTAGGGACTTCCAGTCGAAATGGAGGCATTAGAAGATATACTTTGCCTCCTTGCACAACAAAAATACAGACACCAACAAATTTAAAAACAAAAAATAACCAGAACTACCAGAAAACATTTTCATTCAGATCATTAGGAGAGGCAGAGATGGGCAGCCTGGGGTGAGAGGATGCGCAGCAAGTTTCCCAATGGAGGAAGGAAGATGGCAGCAAGATAGGTGGGAGCAGAGTCCACTTACCCCTGCACACAGGTGAAACACCTAGCCAATCTTCTGAGGAACAGAGCAAACAGCCAACAGTACCTCAAAATAGATGAAGATTGGAGACCAAAAATTGTAGAGGACATTGAAAAATCAGACAGTAAGGAGAGTGCTTCAAGACAATAAGGTCCCTGGGTGCAGTGCAGGGACCAAGGTGGCTGCAAACCCAGGTCCGGCACCCACCGGGTCTGCCGCAGAGTTCTTGGGAGTCAGCCGGTCAACAGCTCCCTCCCCTGCCAAACAAGGTTTGAGCAGCACCAGGAGAGACCTGGTTGCTTGAAGTTGCAGGGAGGGGAATAAGGATGAAATACAAAACACATGGGGGCTGTACTCCCCACAAAGACTGTGGACACAGGCTGCAGCAGCCGCCAGGCCTCCTGCACCCCTACCCCTGCACTCACACCTGAAACCCAGGTGTTTCGGGAGAAGGAGCACCTGAACCTGCAGGACCAGTGGCTGCCCGTCCCACCACACCTACAGGCCCAGGATGGAGTGCACCTGACCCCAGTGCCCAGAAGCACTGCGCGCCCAACCCCTGCGCCCCTGGGAAAGCAGCAGAGGAGGAGGACAACTGCATCCACAGTGGCAGCCATGTCTCTCTAAGAGGAAAGTGAAGATGCCCTAGAGTCAGCAATCCCCAGAAAGACTTAACTCAGTAGGGGCACTGAGCTAGCCTGAAGGGACCCTGACAGTCCCTAGCATCTAGAACAGCAAAGACCAAGAAGGTGGTCTATGAGTTGGCCCTAATTGGTGCACCTCAAGGACTGCACAACTAGAGGACTGAAGGCCTAGACAGGGCACAGAACTGAGGAACTGGGCTGGAGGCTGGACAAGTGCCACTCAGGAAGGGAGAAAAGTGAAACCAATTCCCTCTCAGCCTGTTGCAGCCAGGAAGACCAGAAGAACTGGCTTGGACAGTTTGAAGCCAGCAGGAGGCTTTTTTTTTTAAGTAATTTTTTTTTCTTTTAACTCCTTATTCCTTTCTTTCCTTCTTTCTTTTTTAATTCCTTCTTCCCTTCTTTTCATCTTTCCCTTTATATCTCTTCTTCCTTCCTTCTTCTTCCCTTTTTTCCTTTTTTTTTTAAATTCCCACCAGTGAGACAATAAATCCTGGAACTGTGAAAAGACCAGAGTTGGACCCAAAGAGGGGGCATCCCAACAACTGAGACAGTGAGACAAATTTCACTTTGCTTCTCCAGATGACTTGCAAGTTACTGTATATTTGTATTATTATTTTTTTCATTATTCTTATATCTTTCATTTTATTAGTATTTTTGTATTTCTTTTCTTTCTGTTTAGTCTTCTTCGCTTGGCTGATTAAATTGCATTGTTTGACTGGTTTCCCTTGTTCTTTCTTTCATAGTGTATTTTTAATTTACCATCTTTCACTTCACTTGTGTTCCTTTAGCACACTACTCTAGTTCTTATACTTCCTATTCTTGTTATCCACATCAAATAAATTCTGTCATATGATTCTTGCTCCGTTATTATTGTAAAGAATTTCTGTTCCATACAACTGTAAATAATATACAGCACCCCTCCCAGATCTTAGCCCACTTCACTCTTTCCTGAACTTTATTACTGTTGTGGTTAACTCTGTTCTCTCACACACTATGCCTATTTTCTATCCTTTACTCTCATTTTACCTCATAATCCTACCTCCCACAAGCTCACTACTTTCTAGATCCAAATCACAATCCTTCCCACTGCTAACAAGAGTCTTACCTTCTTTCCACCCTTACAAAAAAGTGGCTAGTTGGGTGAAATATCACGGTTAACATTATACATATCCAAAGGATCTCCTATCTCTTCTCTATGGGTTGGTACTTTAAATATCATAGAATACACTCCTGCTGTCTTAAACCACTTTGCCTTCCCGTCCAACTGATCACAAAAGAGAGTAGATGGAAGCTGTAAACACCAGGATACCTGCTGGAAGAGGAAACCCACAAACAAAGGAACAACCAACAGATAACAACGGAAGAAAGTAAAGGAGAAAATGGAAGCAACACTAACTGAATCAAGGACCATTTGGAAATACAACTAAATGGTGGAGAAATTATTCATAACAAACAACTGAACAGAGGCAGAGAGAATCTTCAAAACCTTGTACACACAGAACAACCAGCTTCAACACAACCTGCCCACACCTGCACAACAGAATACAAGACGTGGTGGATGGAATTACCCTCAGTTAACCAGCTGGAGGGAAGGACCCACCAAAGACAGACCCATCAACAACCAATACCTAGAGACATATAGAATGCCAACATAAATGACCAGCGAGCTCAGGACATCAAAAGACTGCACCACTGAATCTCACAGGTCTTCTACCATAGAAGTTCACACCATAAACCTAGGGCACCAGAACAGATTAATTTAAGAAGCAGTGGCCAACAAAGAGAGTCTCACAAACAATGGGAAGACAAAGAAACAATCACCCAAAGAAAGGAAAGGTAGAAGCCTCAGAAAGAATGCTAAATTGGATAGAGGCAAGTCAACTATCAGATACCGAGTTCAAAGCAATGGTTATCAGGAAGCTCAATGAGCTCACAAAGAATTACCAGAAGCTACAGGGAAACTACAATGAACTCACTGCAAACTATATCAACATGAAAAAGGAAATAGAAACTATCAACAAGGGCCAAGAGGAAATGAAGAATACAATTTCTGAACTGAAGAACACAGTAGAAGGAATCAAAAGCAGGCTCAATGAAGCAGAGTATCAGATTAACGAGCTGGAGGACAAGGTAGAGAAAAAAACATGCAGAATGAGGAAGAAATGGAAAAAATGATGGAAAACATCCCTAATTTTATGAGAGAAAAAGTCCCACAAATCCAGGAAACACAGAGAGTCCCAATCAAGAGGAACCCGAAGAGACCCACTTCAAGACCCATCATAATTAAAATGGCAAAATTCTAAGATAAAGAGAAAATCTTAAAGGCAGCAAGGGAAAACAGGAAGTAACATACAAGGGATAAGACTAGCAGCTGACTTCTCAATGGAAACGCTCCAAGCCAGAAGGGAATAGCAAAAAATATTCCAAGTAATGACAACCAGAGGCCTGCAACCAAGACTACTTTATCCAGCAAGGCTCCCAATTAAAATAGAAGGCCAAATAAGGAGCTTCTATTTTAGAAACCTTAAAGGATGCATCTCCTCCAAACCAGCTCTGCAAGAGATGCCAAAGGGTTTGCTTTAAGAACAAGAAGAAAAACAGTGAAAGAAAGAGGAACACAGGTATGAAAAAATGGCAATAAGTACCTATCAATAATAACGTTAAACATAAATGGATTAAATGCTCCAATCAAAAGACACAGAGTAGCAGAATGGATAAGGAAACATGACCTACACATATGCTGCCTACAAGAGACCCACCTCAGGACAAAAGACCTATACAGACTGAAAGTGAAGGCCGGGGAAACAAATATACCAACCAAATGGACAGGAAAGAAAAGCCAAGGTAGCAATACTCATATTGGACAAAATAGACTTCAAAAAAGGGGCCATAAAAAGAGACCCAGAAGGTCACTTCATAATACTCAAGGGAAGAATCCATCAAGAAGGCATAAACATTGTGAATATATATGCACCGAACATAGGAGCACCCAAATACATAAAGAAAATCTTGGAGGACTTCAAGAAAGATATTGACAGCAACACAATTATACTAGGAGACTTTAACACCCACCCCACTGTCAAAAATGGACAGATCCTCCAAAGAAAATATCAACAAAGATATTGTGGCATTGAACAATGCCCTAGATGAAATGGACTTAACTGATATATATACAGCCTTTCATCCCAAAGAAGTTAAATATACATTTTTTTCAAATGTGCATGGAATATTTTCAAAGATAGATCACATGATAGAACACAAAACAAGCCTCAAAAAATTCAAAATAATTGAAATCATATCAAGCATTTTCTCTGACCACAAGGGACTGAAACCAGAAACCAACCTCAAGGGGAAAAACCCCAAAACACTCAAAATCATGGAGACTGAATAGCATGCTATTAAACAATAAATGGGTCAAGAATGAGATTAGGGAAGAAATCAAAAAGTTCCTGGAATTAAATGAAAATGAACTCTCAGCAACCGAAAACATATGGGACACAGTGAAGGTAGTCCTAAAAGGTAAGTTCATAGCAATACAGGCCTACCTAAAAAAGATAGAAACATTTCAAACAACCTAACCCTATGCCTACAAGAACTCAAGGAACAACAACAAAGACAACCCAGAGCAAGTAGAAGGAAGGAAATAACCAAGATCAGAGCAGAATTAAATGACATAGAGACTAAAAGCACAATTCTAAGGATCAATGAATCCAGGAGCTGGTTCTTTGAAAAGATAAACAAAATCAACAAGCCTTTAAGCAGGCTCATCAAGAAGAAAATAGGACCCAAATAAACACAATCAGAAATGAAGGAGGAGAGATTAGAACTGATTCCACAGAAATACAAAGGATTGTAAGAAACTACTATGAAGAACTGTATGCCCAGAAATTTGAAAACCTAGGTGAAATGGACAAATTTTTAGAAAAATATAACCTTCCAAAACTCAATGAAGGAGAAGCAGAAAGTCTGACCCAACCAATAACAGCAGACAAAATTGAAGCAGTAATCAAAAAACTCCCGACACACAAAAGCCCTGGACCAGATGATTTCACAGGAGAATTTTATAGAGCATTTAAGGGAGAGTTAACTCCCATCCTCCACAGATTATTCCAAAAAATTCAAGAAGATGGAAGACTCCCAAACTCTTTTTATGAAGCCAGCATCAACCTCATCCCAAGACCAGAAAAAGACATAACAAAGAAAGAAAACTTCAGGCCAATATCGATAATGAACATAGATGCTAAAATCCTCAACAACACCGTGTGGCAAACCGTGTCCATCAATATGTTAAATAGATCATGCACAATGCTCAACTGGGATTCATCCCAGGGATGCAAGGATGGTACAATATTTGCAAATCAATAAACATAATACACCACATAAACAAAATGAAAATCAAAAATCACACGATCATATCAATAGATGCAGAAAAAGCACTTGTTAAGGTACAGCACCCATTTATGATAAAAACACTCAGCAAAGTAGGAATAGAAGGAGGATTCTTCAACATAATAAAGGCCATATATGAGAGACCTACAGTCAGCATCATACACAATGGACAAAAATGTAGAGCTTTCCCACTAAGATCAGGAGCAAGATGAGGATGCCTACTTTCACCACTTCTATTCAACATAGTACTGGAAGTACTAGCCAAAGCAGTCAGACAAGAAAAAGAAAAACAAGGCATCCAAATTGGAATTGAGGAAGCAAAACTCTCATAGTTTGCAGATGACATGATAGTGTACATAGAAAATCTATAGACTCCACCAAAAAATTACTTGATCTAATAAATGAATTTGGCAAAACAGCGGGATACAAAGTCAATACTCAGAAATCAATGGCATTTTTGTACACCTACAGTGAAATATCAAAAACAAAGATCAGGAAAAAGATCCCATTTGATATAGCAACAAGAAAAATAAAGTACCGAGGAATAAACCTAACCAAGGAGGTAAAGGACCTGTATTCAGAAAACTATACAACACTGAGGAAAGAAATTAAGGAAGACACAAGCAAATGGAAACATGTACCATGCTCACGGATTGGAAGAATTAATATCATCAAAATGGCCATACTACACAAAGAAATGTATACATTCAATGCAATCCCTATCAAAGTACCAATGACATATTTCACAGATATAGAACAAACATTTCAGAAATTTATATGGAACCATAAATGACCCCAAATAGCTGCAGCAATTTTGAGAAAGAAGAACAAAACAGGAGGGATCACAATACCTGATATCAAACTGTATTACAAGGCCATAATCATCAAAACAGCCTGGTACTGACATAAGAACAGGCAGATAGACCAATGGAACAGAACAGAGAGCCCAGAAATAAACTCAAGTCTCTATCGGTAATTAATATTTGACAAAGGAGGAAGAAACATAAAATGGAGTAAAAACAGCCTCTTCAACAAATGATGTTGGGAGATCTGGACAGCTACATGCAAAAAAATGAAACTCGAGCACCAACTTACGCCATACACAAAAATAAATTCAAGGTAGATAAAAGACTTAAATATAAGTTGAAACACCATAAAAGTCCTAGAGGAAAACATCGGTAGGAAAATCTCAAACATTCCATGCAGCAACATCTTCAATGATATGTCCCCTAAAGCATGGAACACAAAGGAAAGAATAAACAAATGGGATCTCATCAAATTAAAAAGCTTCTGCATGGCTATAGAAACAGCATTAAAATGAAAAGAGAACCAACTATATGGGGAAACATATTTGCCAATGATAGCTCGAACAAGGGTTTGATCTCTAAAATATATAAAGAACTCACATGACTACACTCCAGGAAGACAAAAAACCCAATTGAAAAATGGGTAAATGACTTGAACACACACTACTCCAAGGAGGACATACAAAGGGCCCAGACACATAGGAAAAGATGCTCAGCATCACTAGCCATCAGAGAGATGCAAATTAAAACCGCAATGAGATGCCATTTCACACTAGTCAGAATGGCTATCATAAACAAGTCAACAAACAAGTGTAGGATAATATGCAGAGAAAAGGGAACCCTAGTGCACTGTTGGTGGGAATGCAGACTAGTACTGCCACTGTGGAAAATAGTATGGAATTTCCTCAAAAACTAAAAATGGAACTGCCTTTTGACCCATCAGTTCCACTACTGGGATTATATCTTAAGAGCCCTGAAACACCAATCCAAAAGAACCTACACACCCCAATGTTCATACCAACACAATTTATAATAGCCAAGTACTGGAAGCAACCTAAGTGCCCATGAGTAAATGAGTGGATCAAAAAACTATGGTACATTTACACAATATAATTCTATGCAGCAGAAAGAAAGAAGGAGCTCCTACCCTTTGCAACAGCATGGATGGAACTGGAGAGAATTATGCTAAGTTAAATAAGCTAGGCAGTGAGGGACAAATACCATATGATCTCACCTTTATCTGGAACATAATCAACATAAGAAAAAATCAAACAAAATACAACCAGAGACATTGAAATTAAGAACAATCTAACAATAGCCAGAGGGGATGGGATGGGGGAGGAGACTGTGGGGAGAAGGGGTTTCAGGAACTACTATAAAGAACACATGGACAAAACAAAGGGGGCCGGTGAAAGCAAGGGAGGAAGGTGGGTTTGGATGGAATGGGAGGTAGTGGTAGGAGAAAAGGCAGACAGCTCGAATTGAACAACAATAAAGTAATTAAAAAACAAAAAAGTTTCCCTATGAAAGACCAAGAGGGTGAGGTGGCACCTGGTGGACCAGGGAGTTCCACATTTGCACCATGGATAAACTGGGAGGAACAACTATGAAGTGAGACAGACTGTTACAGAACAGGGCAGGGGCAACCAACAATATACAATTACCAAAAGAGAGCCCCTTTGTGCTCATGGAGTTCTCCCTCCGACCCCGTTCTAGGTTCGTTATGCTCACTGCCAAAGGAAAGACATCTCTCAATGCCAGAGATTGGTGAAAAGGAAAGTAATTGTTTATTATCAAGTTATACAGGCTTGGAGTAATGACTTAATGTCTTCTCTAAAATACTAAAGTTCTCTAGAATACCCACAAATGCACACAGTCCTTCCTTCTCCCCCTGCCCTGTCCAGAGTACTGTATCTCAGGAAAAGAAGTAGAAGTCCATGATTCAGGCAGCCTCTTGGTTCTGACACCATCCACTGTGTCACCACCACAATCTCCAGTTAATCCAAAACCATGTGGCAGCTCCTCATGGCCGACCAGCAAGAGTCCTTTCACCCCTTTTCAGAAAGGCAAAGTCTCCTGCTTCCTAGGCCGCATTGCAAAAGGAGCAACCCAAAGCCATGTGGTCTTCTCTCTCTCCCAGGCGAGGGGTTCCCACTCCTCCAAAACCTCGTGGTCCTGTCTTTCCTTCCTGCAGTGTCTCTCCTGCATTCTTCTGAACCACTAAGAGAGAGCTCTGCATCGCTGCTACATCTTGCTTCCCAGCTTCCTAAGCTGCATGGCAAAGGGAGCCCCAAAGCTACAGGGTTCTCCCTCTCTTGCCAAAAGTATGTGTTCCTCTCTTCCAGTTATATCTTGTGTGTAAGTCACTTCCATCCCCCTAGCTCTAAGCATGGCCATAGCTACTTAACATATCTATGAAACCAGTTAAAGGATATAGATACGTTAAATGACCATGCCAGAGGTTAGCTGCAAAGCTGTTGCTCTATAAAACAGCTCTGAATGGCTCTGCTCCAGGAGTCCCATCCCACCCCCCACCCCCCGTTTCAGACTTGTGGGGGTGAGGACATTCTATATATTTTTTTCTAATATTTCCTGGACACTTTGAGTTCTCGACCCCACTACAAATCCCTATTTGGGCTCCCCCTTGGCTGCACCCTGTTACAAGACCACACAGACCAGGGTTCCAGCCTAGGAAAATAAAGCTTCAAAATCTCTGGTGGTAAAAATGTGTGAGGGTTGTGGTGGTGGGAGAAATTCCCAGACTCACAGGAGAGTTTGTTGGAGAGACCTACAGGGTTCTAAGATGTACAGAACCCCACCCACTCAGGAATAAGCACCAGAAGTGTGACTTGGACTCTGGCCCATAGTGTCTTTGGCATTATGGATGAGAATAAGTCTACCAAGAAATGATCTGCTTGGGGAGGAAAGGTGGCCAATCTCTCAAATGAGAACAACCAGGAACCTGTTCTTCAATGGGCTTTTATTGGGTTTAATTTGCGTAGGAATACAGGGCGTATATGTAAAGCTCATCAATCATTGTCAGGCAGTAATGATCAAACAATAGATAACATTCAAAGAATTCTGAGGGTTTATTTTGAGTCAGGGTCAGATAGTAAAGGGCCATAAAACCTTGGGGAACAAATTCATTTAATGCTTGGAACCTTATCATTTAAATTGAGGGTATTAGCAAAGTAGGTTTCACAGTATTTTATGCACTCTTTCTTAGGTCTGATTGCCCTGGGAAACCCGTCCTTTCCAGCACAGGGCCCCACCACCCTCTGTCATTGTTTCAGGTTTAAGTCAGGGAGAGGAAGTAAGGCAGCCAAGAGATTAGGAGACTTCTCACAGACAGAATGAGGACTCAGGCTATGTCAAAGCTGAGGGGCGAGGGTCCATCACCCCCTTTTTCTATAGTTCCCCCAAGTACTTCCTGGGGGCCCCTTAGTGACCATGCCTGTCAGGTCATTCCTCCCTTGAGGAATGTTACCTGTCATTGGCTAACCAGCCACATGCTTGGGGCAAAACAGGGTGAAGTAAAAGGGGCACAGGTGGTGTCCCTGCCAGGAAGATAAACTTTGTCTCCTTAGTGGCTTATGATCCCAGGGTCTCTCGCACAGCCTTAGCCATGGAGGGGTTACAGCTTCTGAAACCAGGCAGGGCAATTCTCAACAGAAGGGCCCAATTTGCTTATGGGTCATGGGGGAAGTGACTGAAAGTTGGTGGAGAGCTGAGTGAGCAGTATTATTTCCTCTCTGATCACTCCCCAACATACACCATCACAATGAAGCAATGTGGGTTGCCCTGCCCTGGCAGAATACCTAAGTCTCCACTCCTTACAACATAACAAGTGCTCCAAGACAAAGAAATATGGCCTAAATGAAAGAACAGATCAAAATTCCAAAAATAGAACTAAGCAATGAAGAGATAGCCAACCTATCAGATTCAGAGTTCAAAAAACTGGTAATTAGGATGTTCATAAAAATGGTTATGTATGGTCGCAAAATAGAGGAAAAAGTGTAGGTGATGCAAACTGAAATAATGAAAAACATATAGGGAACCAACAGTGAAAGGAAGGAAACCGAGACTCACATCAACAGTTTGGAGCATAAGGAAGAAATAAACATTCAACCAGAACAAAATGAAGAAACAAGAATTCAAAAATATGAGGAAAGGTTTAGGAACCACTGACACAACTTTAAACATTCCAACATGTGAATCATAGGGGTGCCAAATGGAGAAGACATAGAGCAAGAAATGGAAAACTTATTTAAAAAGATAATGAAGGAGAACTTTCCCAATCTGGTGAGGGAAAAAGACTTCTAGGAAGTCCAGGAAGTCCTGAGAGTCCCAAATAAATTGGACCCAAGGAAGCACACACCAGGCACATCAAAAATACATTACTCAAGATTAAAGATAAGGAGACAATCTTCAAAGTAGCAAGAGAAAAGGAGACAGTTACCTACAAAGGAGTTCCCATAAGACTATCAGCTGATTTCTCAAAAGAAGCCTTTCAGGCAAGAAGGGGCTGAAAAGGAGTATTCAAAGTCACATAAGGCAAAGGCCTACATCCAAGATTACTCTATCCATCAAAACTATCATTTAGAATGGAAGGGCAGATAAAGTGCTTCCCAGATAAAGTCAAGTTAAAGGAGTTCATCATCACCCAGCCCTTATTATATGAAATGTTAAAATACAAGAAAAAGAAGATCAGAACTATGAACAGTAAAATGACAATAAACTCACAACTATCAACAATTGAATCTCAAAAAACCAAAAACAAACAAAGCAAACAAGTAGAACAGGAACAGAATCACAGAAATGTAGATCACATGGAGGGTTATCAGTGGGGATGGGGATGGGGGAGAATGGTGTAAAAGCTATAGGGAATAAGAAACATAAATGGTCGGTACAAAATTGACAGGGAGAGGTTAAGAATAGTATAGGAAGTGGAGAAGCCAAAAAACTTACATGTCTGACCCATGGACATGAACTAAGGGGCAGAAATGCTAGTGAGATGGTAGTGCAGGGCAGAGGGGAATTAAGGGGAGAAATAAATAGAACAACTATAACAGCTTAATCGATAAAATATTCTTTAAAAATTAAATTCAAGTTCTTCCCTGGCTGTATTGGCTGAATGGATTGTGTGCCAGCCTGTGAACCAAAGGGTTGCTGGTTCAATTCCCAGTCAGGGCTATGCCTGAGTTTAAAACATAAAATAAAAAAAAAATTAAAATTAAAAAAAAACAGTTACCTACAAAGGAGTTCTGATAAGGTTGTAAACTGATTTCTCAACAGAAACACTTCTGATCAAAAGGGATGGGAAAAAATATTCCATGCAAATGGAGACAAAAAAAAAAAAAAAAGCTGGTGTAGCAATATGCCTGTCTGACAAAATAGACTTTAAAACAAAGGCCATAATAAGAGACAAAGAAGGTCACTACATAATACTTAAAAATTAAGCCCTACAAGAGGATATAGCCTTTGTAAACATATATGAACCTAATGTACAATGACCTAAATATATAAAGAAAATATTTGAGAAAGAGACTGACAACAATACAGTCATAGTAAGGGATATTAACACCCCACTGTCAACAATAGACAGATCTTCTAGACAAAAAATCAACAAGGATATAATTGGCATTAAACAACACACTAGATCAAAAGGATTTAACTGATATCTAGAGAATATTTCACCACAAAGAAGGAAAATATATATTGTTCTCAAATGCACATAGATCCTTTTCAAAGATAGATCACATGTTAGGACACAAAAGAAGCTTTAACAAAGTCAAGAAAAATTTTTTAAAAACTCAAGAGAATTTAAATCATATCAAGGACTTTCTCAGGTCACAATGACTGGAAACTAGAAATCAACCTCAAAAACAAACAAAGAACCCTAAAAACACTCAAATACATGGAGGATAAATAACACATTATTAATAATGAATGAGTTAACAATGAGATCAAGGAAGAAATCAAAAAGTACCCAGAAGCAAATGAAAATGAACACACAACTACCCAAACCCTACCTGACACAGCAAAAATAATTAATCAGAGGGAAGTTCATAATACTACAGGACTACCTAAAGATGATAGAGAAATCACAAATAAACTACTTACCATATTTTTGCCATGTTTGATGCACTCCCATATATAATGCACACCCACTTCTTTGGCCCAAATTTTCAGGAAAATAATCTTTCATTTTAATTTTTTAATTCAATTTTTTATTTATTTATATTTAGAAACAAAACTGATCATTGTATTCCAGGGTATTATTTTCAATAAGGATATTGTTGTTGCTTTCTAGAGTTACACTTTTAAAGCATAAGCATAAAGAATTAAAATCATTTATACAGATACAGAATTAGTACTATCCACGTATAATGTGAATCCTTATTTTTCCCTCATAAAATTTTGTCAAAAAAGTACACATTATACATGGCAAAATACAGTAGCCCTATACCTAAAAGAACTAGGAAACAGCAACAAACAAAGCCCAGAGCAAGTAGAAGAAAGAAAATAATCAAGATCAGAGCAGAACTAGATGGCATTTAGACTAAAAACAGATCATAGCATCAATGAATCCAGGAACTGGTTCTTTGAAAAGATAAACAAAATTGACAAACCATTAAATGATTCATCAAAAAAAAAACAGAGGAAATGCAAATTAAAAAATCAGAAATAAAAGAGGAGAAGTACAACTGATACCACAGAAATACAAAGTATTGTAAAAGTTACTATGAACAACTATATGCCAGAAAATTGGACAACCTGGGCAAAATAGATAAATTTCTAGAAACATACAATCTTCCAAAACTGAATCAGTAAGAAGCAGAAATCCTGAATAGACCAACAAAAAGTGGTATAATTGAAGCACTAATAAAAAATCTCCTGGGACACAAAAGCCATGGACCAGACAGATTCACAGGTGAATTTTAGCAACCATTCAGAGAAGACCTAACATCTATCTTTCTCAAGCTTTTCCAAAAAATTGAAGAGGAGGGAAGGCTTCCAAGCTCTTTTTACAAGGCCAGTATTATTCTAAGTATTATTCTAATTCCAAAGCCAGGTAAAGACACAACAAGGAAAAAAATTACAGGCCAATATCTCTGATGGACATAGATGCTAAGATCCTCTATAAAATATTAGCAAACCAGATCAAGCAATACAAAAAAAAATGCATGATCAAGTGAGTTTTATTCCAGAAATACAAAGATGGTACAATATCTGCAAATTAATAAATGCGATATATCACATAAACAAAATGAAAGACACAGCTACATGATAATATCAATAGATGCAGAAACAGCATTTGATAAAATCCAGTACCCACTTATGATAAGAACACTCAGAAAAGAGTGAGTAGAAGGAGCACCTTCAACATAATAAAGGCTGTTTATGAGAAACCTACTGCCAACAACATATTCAATGGGCCAAAACTAAAATCTTTTCCCTTAAGATCAGGAACAAGACAGTGGTGTCCACTATCATCACTCTTATTCAACCTAGTACTGGAAGTCCTAGCCACAGCGATCAAACAAGAAGAATAAAAGGCAACCTAATTAGAAAAGGAGAAGTAAACCTGTCATTATTTGCAGGTGACATGACACTGTACATAGAACACCCAATAGGTTCTACCAAAAAACTATTCAACCTAATAAATGAATTCGGCAAAGTACCAAGATATAGAGTCAATCGATGACATTTTTATACAGCAATAATCAATTGGAAAGAGAAACTAAGAAAACAATCCCATTTACTACTGCAACAATAAAAAGTACCTAGGTATAAATTTAACCAAGGACGTAAAAGACCTGTGCTCAGAAAACTATAGAACACTGAAGAAAGAAATTGAGGAAGATACAAATAAGTGGAAGAATATATACTGTGTTCATGGATTGGAAGAATTAACATCATCAAAATATCCATACTACCCAAAGCAATCTATATATTCCATGCAATTCCTATTAAAATACCAATGGCGTATTTCATGGATTTAGAACAAATATTCTAAAAATTTATATGGAACCAACAATGACCTGGAATAGCCTTAGTAATCTTGAGAAAGAACAAGAAAGTTGGAGACATCACAATATCTGATATCAAACTATACTAAAAGCCCACTGTAATCAAAATATTCTTGTACTGGCATAAGAACAGGCACATAGATCAATGGAACAGAATAGAGAGGCCAGAAATAAACCCATGTCTTTATGGTCAATATTTGAAAAAGGAGGCAAGAGCATACAATGGAGTAAAGACACTTTCTTCAATAAATGGTGTTGGGGGACTGGACTTGTACATGCAAAAAAATATGAAACTAGACCACTAGCATACACCATACAACAGAATAAACTCAAAATGCATAAAATATTTAAATATAAGTTGTGGTAACATAAAAATTATAGAGGAAAACACAGGCAGTAAAATTTCAGATATCTTGCATAGCAATATTTGCTGATATATCTCCCAGGGCAAAAATAAATAAATAAATAAATAAATAAATAAATAAATAAATAAATGGGACTACATAAAATTATAAAGCTTCTGCACAGCTAAATAAGCTATCAAAAGTGAAAAGGAAACTGACTGTATGGGGAAACATTTGCCAACGATATATCAGAAAAGTGTTTAATCTCCAAAATATATAAAAAAATTCGTGCAGCTCAACACAAAGAAGACAAATAATCTAATTTAAAAATAGACAAAGGACTTTAATAGACACTTCTCCAAGGAGAACATACTGAGGACCCATAGACATATGAAAAAATGCTCAACATCACTAGCTATCAGAGAGATGCAAATTAAAACCACAATGAGATATCACCTTACACCTGTCAGAATAACCATCATTAATAAATCAACAAACAACAAATGCTGGCAAGGATGTAGAGAAAAGGGAACCATAGTTCATTGCTTGCATGCAGACTGGTGCAGCCACTGTGAAAAACAGAATGAAAAATCCTCAAAAACTGAAAATGGAACTGTCTTTTGACCCAGCAATTCCACTGCTGGGAATATACCTGAAGAATCCCAAATTTAAACACCAATTTAAAACAGTTTATGCACCCCATGTCCATAACAGTGCTATTTACAATAGCCAAGATTTGGAAACAGCCTAAAGTGCCCATCAGCAGATGAGTAGATTAAAAAAAAACCTGTGGTACATCTTCACAATGGAATACTACACAGAAAAAAAGGAAGAATGAATACATACATACCTTTTGCAACAGTATGGATAGAACTGAGGACTGTTATGCTAAGTGAAATAAGTCAGTCAGTGATAGACAAATGCCATCTGATTTCACATATAAGAAGAATCTAATGAACAAAATAAACCAATGAGAAAAACAAAACGTGAGGCATAAAATCATGGAACAGAGTGACAGCTGTAAGAGGGGAGGGGGAGCTGTGTGCTGACTGAAAGGTAAAGGGATTAGTCAAAGAACATATATACAGGACCCATGGTTGTGGACAATGGTGAGGGGACTGATTACGAAATTGGGGGCAGGCTGGGGGAAGGAGGGTAAAGGAGGAAAATATGGGACAATTTTAATAGCATAAAAGATAAAATATTTTTTAAGAAAAGACATTAGAATGTTTTGAGCAGTACAGTAAAATGATCAGACTTAAAATTTATCAGGATTACACTGGTTGCTTAATTTTTTTTTCTTAAGTACAGACAGAAGGACAATAGAGGAAACCAGGAATTCTGGTAGGAGGTTATTGGAAATAATCCAGGCAATAGATGGTGATGGCTTAGGAGAGAATATAAGTGAAGGTCATGAGAAGGCATTGGAAGCCAATTATATTTTTCAGGACTTGCTGATGGATTGACTAGAAGAAGAGAGTGAAATAGAAGAATCAAATACTGCTTCCAGAGCTTTGGCATGATAATTAGAAGAGTAAATTTCCACAACTGAAGTGGAAAAGATTGCAGGAAGAATGAGTTTCTAGGTGGACAGCTCTGAGTTCTTTTTGAATATCTTAGAAGGGATGCCTATTTGACATCCAAGAACAAATGTCACACAGACACATGGATAATTATCTGGAATTAGGAAGAAGTCTGAAATGGAGACATACATTTGAGAGAATACATTTATTAGAGAGAAGGTATTTAAGCCAAACCAATACTGAATGCACTGATATAGGACCCAGAGGACCTGAGTTTCATTTCAACTATGTGGTTTTGGTCAAGTAATTTAATTTCACTATGTCTTTAATTTCACATAGGTAAAATAAGGAAAATATTTTTGCTATTATGGCATAAGTATATTGGGAAAAACAAGTAAGATAATATCTTACAGTAGACTAAACAAAATAAAAGTAGAGTTCCAGCCAAGATGGAGATGTAGGTAGAAACGCTTTGATTCCTCCCACAACCAAAATAAGGATAACAACCAATTTAAAAATAACAAACAACCAAAACTGCCAGAAAATCAAACTGCATGGAACTCCAACAACCAAGAAGTTAAAGAAACATTCATCCAGACAGGCAGGAGGAGTGGAGACGGGAGATGTGCAGAAGAATGGAGAGGACTTGAGTCAAGAAGGTGGACCGCACAGGCAAGGTGGGCCTGGCTGAATGGGAAACTAAAGACTCAAAATCTCTAGTTGTAAAATACTGAGAGGGTGGTGAATGAAGGAGAAATGCCCAGTCTCACAGGAGAGTTCATTGGAAACTGTGGCTAGAACAGAGCTAGCAAGCAGCACTGTTCCTTCTTGGATCCCTCCCCCACAGACAGTGCCACATACAGTGAAGTGGGTTGTCCTGTCCTGGCTAACACCTAGGGCTCTGACCCTTAACAACTTAACAGGTGCGCTGTGCCGAAGAAATATAGCCCAAATGAAAGAAGAGATCAAAACTTCAGAAAAAGAGCTAAGTGACTAGGAGATAGATAACCTATCAAATGTAGAGTTCAAAACACTGGTAATCAGGATGATCGGAGAATTGACTGAGCTTGGTGGCAAAATGAAGAAAGAAACAAAGGCTACACAAAGTGAAGTAAAGCAAAATATACAGGGCACCAACAGTGATGAAAAGTATACCAGGACTCAAATCAATGATTTGGAATAAAAGGAAGAAATAAACATCCAACCAAAACAGAATGAAGACACGAGAATTCAAGAAAATGAGGAGAGGCTTAGGAACTTCTGGCACAACTTCAAGCCTCCAACATCCAAATCATAGGGGTGCCAGAAGGATAAGAGGAAAAGCAAGTAATGAAAAACTTATTTGAACAAATAATGAAGGAAAACTTCCTCAGTCTGGTGAAGTAAATAGACTTCCAGGAAGTCCAGGAAGCCAAGAGAGTCCCAAAGAATTTGGACCCAAAGAGGAACACACCAAGGCACATCATAATTACATTACCCAAGATTTACAGAGAAGGAGAGTATCTTAAAAGCAGAGAGAGAAGGAGACAGTTACCTACAAAAGAGCTCCCATAAGACTATCAGCTGATTTCTCAAAAGAAACGTTGCAGGCAAGAAGGGGCTGGAAAGAAGTATTCAAAGTCATAAAAGGCACAGATGTACATCCAAGATCATTGTATCCAGCAAAGCTATCGTTTAGAATGGAAGGGCACTGGCTGGTGTGGCTCAGTGGATTGAGTGCTGGCCTGTGAACCAAAGGGTTGCCAATTTGATTTCCAGGCTAAGGCACATGCCAGGTCCCTAGTAGGGGGAACAAAGAGGCAACCACACACTGATGTTTCTCTCTCTCTTTCTCCCTCCCTTCCCATCTCTAAAAATAAATGAATAAATAGAATGGAAGGACAGATAAAGTGCTTCCCAGAGAAAATCAAGTTAAAGGAGTTCATCATTATCAATCTCTTACTATAGGAAATGTTTAAGAGACTTATCTAAGAAAAAAAAAAGAAGATCAAGACTATAAACAGTAAAATGACAACAAACTCACAACTATCAACAACTGAACCTAAAAAACAAACTCAAAGAAACTAAGCAAACAACTAGAACAGGAACAGAATCGTAGAAATGGAGATCACATGGAGGGTTATCAGTAGGGAGGGGGAGGGAAAAAAAGGGGGAAAGTTATAGGGCATAAGAAGCATAATTGGTAGGCATAAAATAGGTGGGGGGAGGGTAAGAATAGTGTAGGAAACAGAGAGGCAAAAGAACTTAAATGTACAACCCATGGATATGAACTAAGGGGGGTGGTGCTAGAAGGTGGTGGTTACAGGGTGGAGGGGTGGTAAAGGGGAGAAAAAAATTGAGAAAACTGTAATAGCATAATCAATAAAATATACTTTAAAAACACAAGTAATTCTCTGAATAATTCAGGAATAGAATATTTTAAGATAAAACTAAAGGTAATTAAGTTATTGTCTCAGATTCAAATTTAATTTTTCTACTGTGCTTTCTCATGCTAGGGTCAGAACTCTGCAAATCACAATCTTGGTAAATTCTGCAAACAGGAAGTATTAGAGAAAGACCTCAAAGATGGAGGAGAAAGAAGAGATCTGTCCTTTCCCATTTGCTTAGATTTGGCTTCCTGTGTACATCTTGTTTTTGTGAGCATCACCCCAGCCTATCTTCTTCAGCCAAGCAACAGTCATTTATTCTTGGAGCCTCAGCTGAATCTATTTTGCAGTGTTTCCAACACTTGCAGAATCTTCCTTATGTGCCCTCAGAGACTCCTGGAACAGCCTGTCTATACTCCACTTCTCAGTGGGCTGTGTCCCAGCCTCACAGACCCATTCTCTGAACTTAAAGACATCAGCACCACCCAACAAGCACCTTCTACTCTGAGTCCAGGATTTTAGCTTCATGGATTCCCTTCTTTAATCATCCAAGTTGTAATGTTCTATTTCTTTCTCTGCTCTCCCAAATCTAAGAATGTAGCTGCTTCTTGGTGCCTTCATGTTCTCTTTTTGTTTTTCTTTTTCAATTCTAAATAAGTACTAAACTTTTCTTTATATTGTATTCCCTCTGTTAAAAAAAGTTGTATGGCTTCTATCATCTACTGATCCCTGACTGATACAATGCTATGGGGCCACTGGCTTGAAGAGAGTAGATCTAAAATATTTTAAATAAAAACTTCACACAAACAAAATATTTTAAATAATTACACTTTAAAACAGATCCTTGGATGATATAGGTAAATGTGGTACTCACATCTTCCCACTACCACATCAGTATTAAAACTACACTACAGAAAACCATCATTCAGAACCACCTGAAGTCTAGCTGAGCATAAGTCCTATAAAAATAATATAAGGAAGAAGACACATGGAGACTGGAGGAGCAGAGACAAAATTTGGCCTGGACCCATACCCATGTGTGGTAGACAAAAATCAGGAGAGATATCTTGGCTACAGAGATTGCCCCTGAAGATCAAGGGGTCCCAGTCCCATACCATACCCCTCAAGCCCTAGGTTCCAGTGCCAGGTACAGAAGTCCCCATAACTTCTGGCTGCAAAAACCAGTAGGGATTTAGTCAGTGGAAGAAACTACTGGAACCTCAAGCAGTTCCTCTTAAAGAACCCACACACAGACTCACCTACACAGACTCACAACCTCTGAACTTGAGCACTGCTGTAGCAGCTTGAAAGGCACCAGTGGTGTACAGGGAGCAACTGAAGTGTTTGGCATCATGGTGAGCAGAGGCCATTGTCACTTTTCTAAACCTCCCTCCACAGACCCAGCAAACTGGTGCCATATCCATGACTCCATCAACCTGCCTAACACCGTTTGAACCACCTTGGAGATCCCAGAGACTCGTTCAACCCAGTTTATGGGTCCACCCAAATTCCTTTGCCATATGAATGGCTGGTCTTGGATCATGAATTACAACTTTCTAAATCCTATGAAAAAAGCAACAGCTGGCCTCAGTGAGCCTCAAGCCCTGCACTAGCAGCAGCCAGGCTATATTCACAGCTTGGATTCACCTAGGAATCTCCAAACCCAGTACAAGGAACAACCATCTCAGATTGCTTTAGAGCTCAGGCAGGGTGCCCTGGGCAAAACACAGGAAAGGGGCTGACCTTGGCCTTCACTATCCAGGAAATCCCAGAGCAGGTACACCCAGTAGACAGACACAGACCACTTTGGAGCACCACCACTCTAACCCTGCACAGCTGATCCTCCACAGAGGGCATAGGTTGTTGGTGGCAAGTGGTCACAGACAATCCTTGAGGCTGACTGTCCTGGGTAAATCCCTCCTATTGACCTGCCACCAGAAATCAAGGCTCAACTACAAGAGGAGGGTTCACTCAATCAACACAGAAGGCACATTTCAAGTACTCAGCTTAAGTGACAGGGGAGGCTCTGCCACTGGACCCTACAGGACACCTACAACATTAGGCCACGCTACCAAGACAGGGAGTCATAGCAGCTCTACCTAATACATAGAAACAAACACATGGAGGGTGTCAAAATGAGGAGACAAAGAAACATGGCCCAAATGAAAGAACAGATCAAAACTCCAGAAAAAGAGCTAAGTGATATGGAGGTAAGCAATCTATGAAATGCAGAGTTCAAAACACTGGTTATAAGGATGCTCAAGGAATTTAGTGAGGACCTCAGCAGCGTAAGAAAGATCTAGTCAGAAATGAAAGATACACTAACTGAAATAAAGAACACTTTACAGGGAAACGATCAGTAGAGTGGAAGAAGCTGGAATCAAATCAATGATATGGAACATAAAGAAGAAAAAACAACCAATCAGAACAAGAAGAAAAGAGAACCCAAAAAGTGAAATTAGTGTAAGCAGACCCTGGGACTTGTACAACATCAAGCGTTCCAACATTCGCATCATAGAGATTCCAGAATGAGAAGAGAAAGATTAGGATATTGGAAATCAATTTTGAAAATTAACAACAACAACAACAACAACAAAACTTTCTCTAATTTAGTGAAGGAAATAGACGCACAAGTCCAGGAAGCATAGAGAGTCCCAAACAAGATGGATGAAAAATGGCCCACTCTGAGACACATCATAAATAAAATGTCAAAGGATAAAGATAGAGAGAATCTTAAAAGTAGCATGAGAAAATCAGTTAGCTACCTGCAAGGAAGTTACCATGAGACTGTCAGCTAATTTGCAGGCTAGAAGGGATTGGAAGAAATATTTAAAGTCGTGAAAAGCAGGAACTTACAGCCAAGATTGCTCTACCCAGAAAATATATCATTTAGATTTGAAGGGCAGATAAAGAGCTTTCCAGACAAGAAAAAACCAAAGGAGTTCATAATCACCAAACTAATACTATATGAAATGTTAAAGAGACTTAAGAAAAATAAGATCAAAACTATGAACAGTAAAATGGCAATAAATACAAATCTATCAACAGTTGACTCTAAAAGACAAACTAAGCAAACAAGAATTACAGAGACAGAATCAAGATACAGAGAGTGTTTTGATGGTTGCCAGATGGGAGGGGAATGTGGAGGAATGGGTGAAGAGGTGAGGGGATTAAGAAGTACAAATAGGTAGTTACAGAATGGCCATGGGGATGTTAATACTGTATAGGAAATGGAGTAGCCAAAGCGCTTATACCCATCAGCCATGGACATGAACAATGGTGGGAAGATTGCCTGAATGAGTGGGGATTGGTGGGTGGATGGGGAGTAAAGGAGGAGAAAATCAGGACAACTGTAATAGCATAATCAATCAAATATAATTTTAGAAAAATATATGCTCACTACATACCTATTAAAATGGCTATAACCCAAAACACTGTTTCCAAATGTTGGTGAGGATGTGAAGAAATAGGCATTCATTCATTGCTGACTGGATTACAAAATGGTACAGCTACTTTGGAAGCCATTTAAGCAGTTTCTTACAAAGCTAAACACAGAGCTCCAAACATATTTACCCAAATGATTTAAAAACTTATGTCCACATGCAAACCTGCACATAAATGGTTACAGCAGCTTTATTCACAAAAATTGGGAGCAACCAAGACATCTTTCCATAAGTGCATGGGTAAACTAGTGCACCCAGACAAGGAATGTTATTCATAGCCACAAAAAGTCATGGTGGGCTCTTAAATACACACTGCTAAGTGAAATAAGCTAGTCTTAAAAGGCTACACATGGTATGATTCCAACAATGTGACATTCTGGAAAAGCAAAACTATAGAGACAGTAAAAAGATGAATGGTTGCCAAGGGGAGTAGGACAGATGAACACCTGAAGCACAGGGCATTTTTTTACAGTGGTGACACTATTTTGTATGGTATCATAATGGTAGATCCCAGACAACCATACAACACAAAGTGAATCATAGTGTAAACTATGGACTTTCATTAATAATACATCAATGTTGGTTCATCAGTTGCAACAAGTATACCACATAAATGAGATAGTAATAATGGGTGAAATTGTGTGCTGGTGGAGAGAGTGTATACTGGAACTTTGCAATTTCTTCACTCTTTTTCTGTAAACCTAAAACTGCTCTAACAAATAAAGTCAGTTACAAAGAGGAAAAAAAGACTCAACTACAACAGGAGGGTATACACAGCCCACATGGAGGAGGAGTGAAACTGGAGTACCCAGCTTGAGTAAATGGAGAGGTTGTACCATGGGACTCTATGGGACACCTACTACATTAGGCCACTCTACCAAGCCTGGGAAATGTAGCAGCTAAGTGTAAATGTAATACATAGAAACAAACGCAGGAAGACTGCCAAAAATGAGGGGACAAAGAAACATGTCCCAAATAAAGAAAAGAACAAACTCCAGAAAAACAACTAAACAAAATGTAGACCAGCAATGTACTAGATGCAGAGTTCAAAATGTTGATTATAAGGGTGCTCAATGGACTTAGAGGAAGAGTATATGAACTTAGTAAGAATTTCAACACAGAGATGGGAAATATAAAAACAGACAGAAGACATAAAAAAGAACCAGTCAGAAATAAAGAATACATTAACTAAAATGAAGAATACATTACAGGGAATCATGAGTGGAGTAGATGAAACAGAGAATCAGATCTGAGATTTTGTAAGATAAAGAAACAGAAAACACTCAGTCAGAACAGCAAAAAGAAAAAAAGAGTCCCAAAAAATGAGAATAGTATAAGAAGCCTCTGGAACAACTTCAAGTACACCAACATTATGAATCCTGCTGGTGCCAGAAGGAAAAGAGAGAGACCAAGAAATTAAAAACCTATATAAAAAATAATAATGGAAAACTTCCCTAACCTGGTGAAGGAAATAGACATACAAGTCCAGGAAGTGTAGAGTCCCAAACAAAATGACCCTAAAAAGGCCCACACCAAGGCACATCATAATTAAAATGTAGTTATCAACAAAGGAGCTCCCACAAGACTGTTCAGTTGATTTCTCAATGGAAACTTTGCAGCCCAAAAGGGACTGGCAAGAAATAGTCAAAGTGATGAAAAACAACAACCCACAACCAAGATTATTCCACCCAACAAAGCTACAATTTAAAATTGAAGGACATATAAAGAGCTTCCCACACAAGACAAATCTAAAGCAGTTGTCATCACCAAATCAATATAACCTGAAATATAAAACAGGTTTTTTTTTTTAAGAAGAAGAGGAGACTTCCGGCAAGATGGAGGCATAGGTAGACATGCCGTGCCTCCTCACACAACCAAACAAGGAAAAACAGCCATATCTGACAGAAAATCGAACTGAGAGGAAGTCCAACAACCAAGCAGTTAAAGAAGACACATTCATCCAGTCTGGTAAGCAGGGTGGAGCACGGCAGAGAGTGCATAGAGAACCGGGCGGGGAGCCCACAGCAAACAGGGCGGAGAGCGCAGGCAAGTGGGCGGTTTGTGGTGGAGCGGTACCAGCAACGCTGCAGCTGCCTGGAGAGATCTGCGCGAGCGTACCTGACAAAAACTCGGCCGCGCCAGCCTATCCGGACCCAGAGGGGCCAAGACTGGTGGACTGGGTGGGTCCTCATTCATGTGCAGACACACCGGGAGAAAAAAGCAGGGAGCAGAACCCATCAACGTGGGGAAATAAAACCTCAGACCACTGATTGAAAACATCTGTAGCGGTTTTGGCAGAGGTGGGAGGAACTCCCGGCCTCACAAGAGAGTTCTCTGGGGAGACCCACAGGACTTGGAACTGTGTAGGCCTGTCCACCAACCCCAGAGCCAGCACAGAAGAGCGCAACTTGCTCGTGGGTAGCACTGTGGGTGTGGAGAGCGGAGCAGGCACCATTGTTCTCTCAGACCTGCCCGGACAGGCTGTGTCACAATGCAACAACATGAGTTTTCCTCACCCAGGTGAACACCCAAGGCTCTGCCCTCCTTAAAGTAACAGGCGCACTGAGGAAAAAAAAAATGACCCAGATCAAAGTTCCAGAAAAAACACACCTAAGCGACCAAGAGATAGCCAATCTATCAGATGCACAGTTTAAAACACTGGTAATCAGGATGCTCACAGAATTCCAAGAAAAATTGTTGCAATTACTTGAACAAATGAGAAGGGATGAGAAGAAAACTGGGAATCAAATCAACGGAGTGGACCAGCAGAAATTAAAAAACACCCAACCAGAAAAGAGTGAAGAAACAATAATTTAAAAAAACTGAGGAGAGGCTCAGGAACCTCCAGGATACCCTTAAACGTCCCAACATCCATGTCATAGGGCTGCCAGAAAGAGAAGAGGAAGACCAAGGGATCGAAAACCTATTTGAACAAATAATGATGGAGAACTTCCCCAAGATGGTGAAGGAAATAGACTTCCAGGAAGTCCAGGAAGCTCAGAGAGTCCCAAAGAACTTGGACCCAAAGAGGAACACACCAAGACACATTGTAATTACATTACCCAAGATTAAAAATAAGGAGAGAATCCTAGATGCAGCAAGAGAAAAGGAGACAGTTACCTACAAAGGAATTCCCATAAGACCGTCAGCTGATTTCTCAAAAGAGACTTTGCAGGCAAGAAGGGGCTGGAGAGAAGTATTCCAAGTCATGAAAGGCAAGGACTTACATCCAAGAATACTCTATTTAGCAAAGCTTT
This sequence comes from Micronycteris hirsuta, assembly GCA_004026765.1. Classification (NCBI taxonomy): domain Eukaryota; kingdom Metazoa; phylum Chordata; class Mammalia; order Chiroptera; family Phyllostomidae; genus Micronycteris; species Micronycteris hirsuta. The sequence goes on from PVJI01014820.1 coordinate 33,690, forward strand.
CATTTAGAATGGAAGGGCAGATAAAGTGGTTCTCAGATAAGGTCAAGTTCAAGGAGTTCATCATCACCCAGCCTTTATTGTATAAAATGTTAAAGGGATTTATATAAGGTAGGGGGGATATCAACAGGGGAGTGGTAGGGGGAGAGAGGGGGAAAGGGGCAGAGAATAAGTAGCATAAATGGTAGGTAGAAAACAGACAGGGGAAGGTTAAGAATAGTATAGGAAATGTAGAAGCCAAAGAACTTATGTGTATAACCTATGGACAAAAACTAAAGGGCGGGAAATGGGGGTGGTATGGGGGTGGAGGGGAAGAACGGGGGAAAAATGGGACAACTGTAATAGCATAATCAATAAAATATATTTTTAAAAAGAAGAAAAATAATCAAATATGATAATAAAATGGCAATAAATACATAAGTATCAACAATGAAATCTAAAAAGCAAAATAAACAAGCAGAATAGAAACAGACTCATAGATACAAAGAATATTTTGACAGTTGCCAGATGGCAGGGGTGTTAGAGGAATTTGTGGAAAAGGTGAAGGGATTGAGAAATGATTTGAAAACAAGACTGTCTTTTGACCCAGTGATTTCACTCCTGGGAATATACCTGAAGAAACCCAAAACACTAATTGTAAAGAATATATGCACCCATGTGTTCATTGTAACATTATTTACAATAGCAAGGATCTGGAAACAGCCCAAGTGTTCATCAGTACATGAGTGGATGAAAAAGCTGTGGTACATTTACACCATGGAATACTACTCAACCAAAAAAATGAAGAAAATATTATTGGGTTGGCCAAAAAGTTTGTTTTTTTTTCTGTAAGATAGCTCTAGTAGTACTTTGTTGATTTTAACTTCACTAAAAACTATTTTGTTGCATTGTATTGCCACAGCTGTCATATCAGTGTACACTTTTTTTAAAAAACATCAAAATTGGTGAAGTTTTGTATAGTCATTTTAATACTAAACACAGAAATATGCAACATTTTCAGCATATTATGCTCTATTATTTCAAGAAAGGTGAAAACCCAACTGAAATGTGCATAAAGATTTATGCAGTATGTGGAGAAGGGACTGTGACTGATCGAAAGAGTCAAAGTGGTTTGTGATGTTACATGCTGAAGATTTCCCATTGCATGATGCTCCATGGTCAGGCAGACCAGTTGAAGTTGATGGCAATCAAATCAAGATATTAATAGAGAAATATCAACATCACACCATGTGGAAGATAGCCAACATACTCAAAATAGCCAAATCAATAAAGTTATTGGTGAAAATGAAAAATCTGTCTTTTATTTTATGGAAAAAACTAAACTGACTTTTTGGGCAACCTAATACTTTTTGCAACAGCATGAATGGACCTGGAGAGTATTATGCTAAGTGAAATAAGCCAGTCAGATAGAGACAAACGCCATATGCTCTCTCCTATACGTGGGATCTAATGAACAATATAATTGAACAAACAAAATAGAAATAGAAGCATAGATAGGTAAAACAGTCTGATAGCTGTCAGAGGGGAGGCGGGTCGGAGGGCTAGAAGAGAGCAAAGGGGGAATAATCAGGGACGAAAAGAGCGTTTACTCTGGGTGATAGGCACACGATGCAGTGTGCAGATGATGCTTTATTAAGTCGTACACTTGAAACCTGTGTAGTTTTGTTAACCAATGTCACCCCAATAAAGTCAATAAAAATATTAATTAAAATAAAAAATAAAATATCAAATAAAGAAAATGTTTAATCCCTTTAGCTGGCTAATTTAAAGTTATAATTCATTTAGTTTTACCCAGTCTGAGAAACCAAACACAGTGGTCCCCCCTTATTCACAGTTTCACTTTCTGAGGTTTCAGTGACTCACTGCCAACTTCAGTCTGAAAATATCCCATGGAAAATCCCAGAAATAAACAGTTCATAAATTTTAAACTGCATGCCACCCTGCGTAGCATGATGGAGTCTTGTGCTGTCCGACTTCATCCCACTTGAACACAAATCATCCCCTTGTCTAGCATATCCATGCCATACACACTACGTGTTACTGCACTTTGGTCACTTGGTAGCTATCTGAGTCATCAGATCGACTGCCGGGTATCACAGTGATTGTGTTCAACTAACTCTTATTTTACTCATTTTTTCTGATTCGGGTATGCCAAAGAGAAGCCATAAAATGCTTCTTTTAAGTGAGAAGGTAAAAGTTCTTGACTTAATAAGGAAATAAAATAATCATATCCCAAGATTTCTAAGATATATGGTAAGAACAAATGAAATTGTAATTTCATTTATTTATAATTTCCTTTTATCAATGAAATTGTAAAGAAAAAAAGGAAATTTGTGTTAATTTGATGATATAACTTTCATTACAGTATATTGTTATAATTCTTTTATTTTATTATTAGATATTGTTCATCTCTTCCTGTGCCTAATTTATAAATTAAACTTTATTGTAGGTTTAATTATATACTTAATACACAAAGTTCAGTACTATCTACAGTTCCAGGCATCCACTGGAAGTCTTGGAACGTATCCGTATTGGATGGTTGAGGGAAAACTCATATCCTAAGGCTCTGAAACCCAGCAGCTCGTCATGAACAATAAAGAAAGCTCAGTCAAAATCCTTTTGTGGTCTCCCTGAACTCATGAACTCTAATTACTTTTCTGGCTCTGCTCTTTTTTGTGCGGCTCAGCCTGTAACATAGGCGACAGCTCTCAGAAAGCAATGGTTCAGTCAGTAGCCAGAACGTAGAGCTTATGAGACAGGGCCCCAAGTTCAATCAATTGGTACCATGGACAAATCAGCTTCATAAAATGAAACATCCAGTTCTATAACTACTATCAACACTTCTACCATTTCAAACCAGCACTCTTCCAAATATGTGCCCTTAATTGCAGCAGTGACCTGGTAAGAGAATATGGGTATCTCAACACAGCCCAACACAGCAGCAAGAAGCAGCAGTTGCAGCGCAGGCCCCATGACTTACCTCAGGAGCGCTTCGCATCAGCTTTCCTATCTGAGAGACACAGACTGTAAACGTCTACTTGACGCTATAAGGATTTACTTCTGGTGTAGAACTAAAAACACTTGTAAAAACACTGTAAAACAGTTTTGCCAAAGAAAATTAAAAGTTAGTTTGAGTAATCAAGCCATGTAAGAGTTTACTATATCTAAGTGCTGTTCATCAAACTTGCAAGAGAACACTGGGTTAAGGACTGCGTACATGAGGAGGCTAAAGGTCCAAGTGCTTAAGAGGTTTGGCAGACATCACACGGTTTAAAAACAGAAAAGCGAGGATCTGACTCAGTTTTATGTAAGGTCAAAATCACTGCTGTTAACCCCACTACTATACTGCCTTCAGTACAGACAACACCAAAAAAGCCACAGAGTTGTCTTTTCATGCAAATTGAATATACTGAACAGGGAAGCTTAGTTAGAAAGCAGCCTTTCAGCCCGGCTGGTGTAGTTCAGTGGATTGAGCGCGGGCTGGGAACCGGAGGGTCCCGGTTCGATTCCCGGTCCGATTCCCGGTCGGGGCACATGCCTGGGTTGCAGGCCAGGTCCCCGGTGAGGGCCATGTGAGAGGCAGCCGTACATTGCTCTTTCTCCCTCCCTTCTCCTCTCTCTGAAAATAAATAAATAAAATCTTTAAAAAAAAAAAAAAAAAAAAAAAGAAAGCAGCCTTTCAGGCTTCAAGATTGCCTGTGCCCCCTGTGTGTGATTGCTTCTGAACAGAGAATTAAAGAGTGGACTTCCATGAGATTGATGGGAACAGAGGGATTGTTACTTTTCCAAAACTATACATTGCCCCTTGGCAGGTATTTATATTTTTCTCAAACAGGAAAATGCCTGGAAGCACTGCCATGCATCTAAATGCATATGCTTTTAGCAGGATTCTTAGGGGGCAACTTCATAAGTGCCTGAAATAATGACAAACGCAATTTTTTAAATGTGTTCAAATAAAAGTTGTGAGCACAGTCAGATTGTTCTACCTAAGATGCAAAAGAAAAGTAATAACCTGTAAAATGCATTAAATGTATATTGTTTACTCATCATTAACTCTGAACACCTTTATATTTGTGGGTCAAATAAGATATGCTCTGGCAGTAAGGTGACATAAACAGCCAGAGTACGTCAGAAGGACACAAAAACCTCCCAGCTGAGTAAATGACATCCCAATAACCTTGAAGAATCCCTGTGACCAGCCAGACTTCAATCACCTGTGGAAGCAGTACATATTATGGGAGAAAACCCATTAGGTACTAGAGACCTCTTTACAGACATGACATTGTCCTTATATAGTCTCTACTCTGGTGACAGCAAACCACATGTAAGGCAAAGAAATAGAAGCAAAAAAGAATATAAATGACAAAACCCTATGAAAAGTCAAAGTCTCAATCTTCCAAATCCCAAGAATCTTTTTTTCATTATTGCTACTCCTCCAAACTTTCTATCATGTGGGAGTCCTTAAAGTTCTTTGTTTTTTTAATCTTAGTAACAGCATTTCTGGGAAAGTTTGAAACCATTGAACCAGCATTTTGCTTTTACAATTTATTCGTGTCTCTTTTCCACATTCTAAGGAAAACCCAGAAGTTAACAAATGTTTATTGAGTTACTGCATAGTGCCCACCACTGATATGCATTCTATAGAGAAACACATGTTCACAATAAACCTTTCAGTTCTCTTTTCATAATCCATCCTTCCCTCCTGGAAGCAGAAATTATCAGAAAAGCTGTTGCAAAAATTTAAGCAGAATAAGAGGGCAGTACAAGTCACTCCTTTTTCTGACATTTTGTGTGTGTGTGTGTGTGTGTGTGTGTGTGTGTGTGTTGGCTTTGGTCAATTTTGAAAAGAATTTTCAGAAAAACAATCTGTAATTTTTATCAAGCGCTTTTACTTAGCTTATGGTGAGTTTAGTAAATAGAGAAAGAAGTAGGTTGCCAATAGCTAAAACAATTTCATTGAAATGATTGATAATAACAGATGTGTAACAAGGCAGGTCTGGCCAAACCTCTGGTGAGTGGAGGAGACCCCAATCTAGAGGAAACCTGATTGGCAAAAGAAGCTGCCCTACCCCCAGGGAGAAGGGAGGGAGTGGGGAGGAAACCCCAAGATTGTGGCTTGAAGCTGCAGCCTGCAAAATAGACTTCCTTACCCTAGGGGAAGGTAAATAATTGGTGCACTCCTAACACAGCTGGAGGGACCTTGTACAGAGCCTGCATGAGCTGTGAGGGACCAAATGGCCCACCCTGGGCTGAGATGCTTATACACCTGTGCACACTGGGAAGGGTCTGCCCTCTTCTGCAAAAAAGGGGCCAGAAGAGGGTCAAAGACACTGGAGAACTGACAAACACAGCAGGCATTGGTGTGTATTGATTGAAACGCCAGATGCTTCATCACGCATGGATTTCTGGGCCAAGTTTTTAAAACAGAATGCACTGGGAAACACAGAGTCACAGCATCTCTCCCGTTCCCTCGCTAGTCCAGTCGGCCACAGGGGGACTGAGCTCCTGAGGCTGTTGGGCCCTGGAGGCTGTGTGGTCAGGGTGAATTCCCAGCACTCCTCCAGCACAGAAAGTGGAGAAGTGCTGGCTGGTACTGCATGGCCCTACCCAGATATGCACACACTGACTCATCAGAGACCCCTGCAGCTGAACCATGACTGGGAACATGCCGAGCAGCCTGGATGAGCATGCTTTGCCACCTGCATTTCCCAAAGGGTGGTACTTTAAAATGGGAAAGGGGATTCCAGGCAGGCACATTCTGGAGCTGGTCTGACCTGGAAGAGGATAGCAAAATTATTTGTCTTTAAGTACTTTAAAGGGAGCAGGCTCTGAGGCAGAAACCTGCCAGTATTCCAAAACTGTATAGCCTTTAAATAAACAACCCCTTTCTTTTTCCACCAAATTTCTGACTCCAGAGTTTTGCCTAGAGGCTGTGAGCAGCAGAATCTTGCTGGCTGTTCTGTAACAGATGGACAAATATATATAAATATGGGTAAATACAGATGTATAATTATCAACTTACTCCCTATTCTTTTTCTCTAAATCATGTAGCAAAAACTATAGTGAGGCAACAGTTTTGTCTTATAAAGTTACCAGTCGGAAGTTAAAAGTTAAAATTAAAATACAGCCCTGGATGATATGGTTCAGTGGATTGAGCACCAGCCTGCAAACTAAAAGGCTGCTAGTTTGATTCCCAGTCAGGGCACATGCCTGTGTTGTGGGCCAGGTCTGCAGTTGGGAGCATGTGAGCAGCAACTCATCAATATATCTCTCATACATTGATGTTTCTCTCCCTCTATTTCTCCATTCTTTCCCCTGTCTCTAAAAATAAATAAACATAATCTTTTTTAAAAAATAAAATTCACTTCTCTAGGAGGGTGATGCAATTAGAACCCTTTTCCAAGTGTCCAGGGAAAGCTCAAGTGAGAATGGAAATTCCTAATTTCCAAGCCATATCTAAAATACTTTATATGGTCAGGCACGGTGGCCAAGTGGTAAGGCGTCGGTCTCGTAAAATACTTTATATGTTCACTCAAAATGCTTCTTGCCAAATCAGCAGATATCTTTGATTCTAGTATCTGCGTTTTTGGCTAATATGAGAGGTGATGTACCATAATGTTTATAAGCACAGATGCTTAAATCAACTGCCTGGAATTCAACTCTTGGCTCTACCATTCAGTAACTGAGTTATTTAGCACTAACAACTTAACTTTTCATGCCTGAGCATCCTCATCTATAAAATGTGTGTGATAGAAGTATATATTTCATGAGTCATTGTTAGGAAAAAATGAATTAAGATTGAAAGAAAGAAGAAAGGAAGAAAGAGTGATAGGACTGTGCCTGGTACATAAACTCAATACAGGTCAGCTAACATTGTTAGCAAATTTCAACTTATTGCAATAGTAACAGGATAGTTGAGATATTAATTTTTTTATCATTTTGTTCTTATTCGTAGAAGATTCGAAAGATTGAGAGTTATTTTTTATATTTTTCTATTTTCTCATTCAAGAAAAGAACCAAAATGTTTAATGCTGGCACGTAAGAATTGCTCTTGCTTCAAGAGAGAATTAACTTCTATTTTCTAAAGCCTTCTTATGAAGCAACGGGGCTGAATTTCACTAAGTACAGGGCAGAGAAAAAAGAGGATAATGTTACCTGCAAGATAGGAAAGGGTGAGCTTCCCTCAGACTTAGAGCTGGATGGGGTTGAATACTAATGGAGGAGAGAGGTGTACCAACTAGACACAGGACCCCAAGGAATAGAGAGAGATATCGCAGTCTGACTGATAAGAGCCTGTGCCTCGAGAGGAGCATTAAGAGTTTCTTGTGATAGAGCAGAAACTTTCAGGCAAGATAGTGGGATAGGTAAACACAGGTATCCTCCTCAACCAACCACATAAAAATTGCACCTGAATTATAGAACAACCATCACTCAGAACCATAGATGAATGGAAGTCCAACAAATATGGAATTAAAGAAACTACATCCATCCCAACTGGTAAGAGGGGCAGAGACATGAAATAGGGTGGTCCCATGCCTACAAGTGGTGGATAAAAACTTGAGAAGAGCCCTGGCTGATGTAGCTCAGTGGATTGAGTGTGGGCCTGTGAACCAAGGGGTTGCCAGTTCATTTCCAGTCAGGGTGCATGCCTGGATTGCAAGCCAGGTTCACAGTCGGGGACGCATGGGAGGCAACCACACATTAATGTTTCTCTTCCTCTCTTTGTCCCTCCCTTCCCTTATCTCTAAAAATAAATAAATAAATATATTTTTTTTAATTTGGGAAGGACATCTCAGGAACAAGGAGTCCCAGCACCACACTGGCCCCCCAGCCCAGGGTTCTAGTGCCAGGAAAGTAAGTCCCTATAACTTCTGGCTGCAAAAACCAGTGGGGATAGAGTTGGTGGAAGAAACTTCTAGATTCCCAAGCAGTTCCTCTTAAAGAACCCATGTCTAGACTTACTCAGACTCACTCCCTCTGAGCTCCAGCACCAGGGTAGCAGCTTGAAAGATGCCAATGGCATAAAAGGAGGAACTGAAGTGTCTGGCACCAAAGCAAAAGCTGCAGAACAACTTTCTCCCAGACAGAATAGCAAGCAGAAGACACTGTCCCTTTTCTGAATCCTCCCCACACACAGTACCAAAGTCAATAGGTTGGTGCCATATCTGAGGCTCCATCATCCCAGCTAACACTGTTTTCCCCACCGTGGAGATCCCATGAGACTCTGTCCCACCCAACATACAAGCCCACATAACTGACTGCTCCATATGATTTGCTGGTCTTGGCCCATGCTTCAGAAATTACTAAATCCTCTCAAACAAGCAACAGAGAACCTCAGTGAGATCCTGTACCTCTTGCTAAGTGGCCCCAGGCCTGGCACCAGGAACAGCAAGCCTAGATTCAAAGCTTGGCTTCTTCAAAGAATCTATAAGCCCAGCAAAAATAGCATTCATCTCTGATTGCTTTGTAGCTCATGAAGGGTGGCCCCAGGCAAAACATATATAGGCACTGACCTTGGCCTACACCACCTGCGAAACCCCAGAACCTGCACATGCAGTGGACAGCTAAAGATCATGTCAGAGCATCACTACCCTGACCCTGAATAGCTGATTATCCACAGAGGATGGAGGTTGGTGGTAAGTGGTCACAGGCAATTCTTTTAGCTGACTGGCCTGGATAAATCTGTGCCATTGACCTGCCAACAGCAATCAAGTCTCAACTACAACAGCAGGGTATACTCAGCCCATACAGAGGGAGCACCTCGAGTACTCAGCTTGGGTGATAGGGAAGGCTGTGCCACTGGACCCTACAGGACATACTACCAAGACACAGAGTCAAAGCAGCTCTATCTAATACATAGAAACAAATACAGGGAAGGGGAAGCTGCCAAAATAAGGAGACAAAGAAATGTGGCCCAAATGAAAGAATAAATCAAAACTCCAGAAATAAAAATAAATAAAATGGAGATAAGTAATCTATCAAAAGCAGAGTTTAAAACACTGGTTATAAGGATGCTCAAGGAACTTCATAATTGTTGTGAATTCTGGCCTGCAGAATATGTATGCCATAGCAGGCATGTAAATAAATTCACACGGAGTATACTGGACTAAAAAATCCGGAACCACACAACCCCTCTCCAATCATGGCGAGAGAGAGGCCACGAGCTATGCCCCGATCGGCTTTTATTGTCATTTCTTAGGCACATTACATCAGAATGGTCTTCATTAACTATGCATAGATTGTAGATTTTTTTTAATAATTACTTTATTGTTGTTCAATTACAGTTATTTGCATCCTCTCTGTTCCCCTCCTCCCTCCCCCTGCAACCTCACCCCCCTCCCCAGCCTCCCTGCTCCCCCTTAGTTCTGTCCATGTGTCCTCT
>PVJI01014821.1:0-35817 GCA_004026765.1 Micronycteris hirsuta
GAAAGAAAGAAAGAAAGAAAGAAAGAAAGAAAGAAAGAAAGAAAGAAAGAAAGAAAGAAAAAGAAAGAGTAAGAAAGAAGATCGGGAGAGAGGGAGGAAGAAGGAAAGAAAGCTAGTTTAGCAAATGTTATAAATAGCAGCAAACTTTTTGGCATTCATTTCAGTTTCTTAACATCCACCAGAAGCATCAGAAAAACCTGGTATATTCCCTTAGAGAGTAAAAATAAATCCATTCCTGCCCTAAGAGTAGCTGGTGAGTTATTTTAATATTTAAGCAGATGTGGCTGAAATACATGAAACTCATGATAGCACCTAAGAACAAAGGAAAAAGAAAAGTAAGAAATGAAGAAAGAAGAGTATGTCAGGGCCAAAGAGGAATACAGACACATACACCAAGAGCACCTGTAAAACAGAAAGGTCCATGAACATACCTGAGGGCTCCGAAGTAGAAATTGCCGAACTCTCAAAGAAAAATAAAACAGAAACAGGAAAGGGTTGAAGTATGTAGTTTACGTGCAGTCAGATGGGGAAAGAGGGAGAGAAATAGCTCAGAAGATGAAGCATGCCTAGTTTCCAGACCAAAAGCAGAGAAAATGGCTCAGAAAAACAACATTTGAAAGGAGCTTCAGAAGTTTCCAAAGTAAATAAAGATGTGACTACTTTAAGGTTAGGATTAGATAAGGAAGATTACATTTCATTTGTTACATAGCTACAAATGCTTAACTGGATTTTTTAAAATGTATTCATTTTAGAAAGAGAGAGAAGGGGGGAGACAGAGAGAGACAGAGAGACAGAGAGAGTCACTGTTCCACTTATTCAGGCATTCATTCGTTGACTCCTGCAAGTCCTTGACTGGGATCAAACCCACAACCCTGGTGATGATGCTCTAACCAACTGAGTTACCTGACCAGGACCTTAACTGGATTTTTAAGGTTTTCAGATTTAGAAGTCTCTGTTGAAGAGGAAATAAGGTAATAGAGATATAAAAGGTGGGTCCCTCTTAAAAGCAAAAGGTAGCCTAAGAAAAACCAGAAAAAGAGAATGGGAGAAGAGGTTATAGCATCAGGAGGACTATCAAAGTAAGTCTATGGTACAAATTCTATTGGCAATTGACATACCCTCTACCTGAGGCTGTTTTAACAAAATAGCTATAACAGTATTTGAAAGGAAGAGTTAAGGTGAATTACAACTTGTTGTAGATAAAGAAGATGAAACTATACGGCTTCAGATATTTGCAAACCTGACATTATAAAAGAAGGTAGAGAATGGAGATTGAAGTAAAGCAACACAAGCCCATATTGCCTAAATCTTTAATGACTCAGTATTATTTACTGAGAACATGTCATGTACCAAATTAGGAAAGTAAAATTCAGGGGAATTCCCAAGGGAATCTCCACAAGCAACTTTTTAAAAATTATTTTTTCTTTTAAATATATTTTATTGACCTGGCTGGTGTAGCTCAGTGGATTGAGTGCAGGCTGGGAACCAGAGGGTCCCAGTTCGATTCTCAGTCAGGGCACATGCCTGGGTTGCAGGCCAGGTCCCCGTGAGGGCCATGTGAGAGGCAACCACACATTGATGTTTCTCTCCCTGTATGTCTCCCTCCCTCCCCCTCTCTCTAAAAAATAAAAAAAAATAAAAATCTTTAAAAAAAAAATTTAAATATATTTTATTGATTATGCTATTATAATTGTCCTATTCCCCCCCTTTATTTCCCTCCACCCTACAGACCCCGCTCCCACCCACATTCCCCCACCTTAGTTCATGTCCATGGGTCGTACATGTAAGTTCTTTGGCTTCTACATTTCCCATACTATTCTTAACTACCCCTCCCCCCGCCATCTATTTTCCACCTACCATTTATACTTCTTATTCCCTGTACCCTTTCTCCCATTCTCCCACTTCCCCCTCCCCACTGATAGCCCTCCATGTGATTCCCTTTCTATGATTCTGTTCCTATTCTAGTTGTTTGCTTAGTTTGTTTTTGTTTTTTTGGGCTCAGTTGTTGATAGTTGTGAGTTTGTTGTCATTTTACTGTTCATAGTCTTGACATCTTTTTCTTAGATAAATTCCTCTAACATTTCGTATAATAAGGGCTTGGTGATGATGAACTCCTTTAACTTGATCTTATCTGGGGAGCACTTTATCTGTCCTTCCATTGTAAATGATAGCCTTGCTGGATAGAGTCATCTTGAATGTAGGTCCTTGCCTTTCATGACTTTAAATACTTCTTTCCAGCCCCTTGTTGCCTGCAAGGTTTCTTTTGAGAAATCAGCTGATGGGAACTCCTTTGCAGGTAACTCTTTCCTTTTATCTTGCTGTTTTTAAGATTCTCTCCTTATCTTTAATCTTGGCTAATATAATTATGGTGTGCCTTGGTGTGTGTTTCCTTGGGTCCAACTTCTTTGGGACTCTGAGCTTCCTGGACTTCCTGGAATTCTATTTCCTTTGCCAGATTGGGGAAGTTCCCCTTCATTAGATTTACAAATAAGTTTTTCATTTCTTGCTCTTCTGCTTCTCCTTCTGGCACCCCTATGATTCAGATGTTGGAATGTTTAAAGATGTCCTGGAGGTTCCTAAGACTCTCCTCATTTTTTTAAAATTCCTTTTTCTTCATTCTGTTCTGGTTGAATGTGTAATTTTTCCTTCTGTTCCAAACAGTTGATTTGAGTCAACGGTTCCTTCCTGTCACTGTTGGTTCCCATTGGTCACTGTGTGCATTTTCCTTTATTTCATTTTTCATAGACTTCACTTTTTCCTCTATTTTGCAACCATACTCAACCAATTCTGTGAGCATCCTGATTACCAGTGTTTTGAACTGTGTGTCTGATAGGTTGGCTATCTCTTCATTGCTTAGCTGTATTTTTTCTGGAGCTCTGATCTGTTCTTTCATTTGGGCCATTTTGTTTTTCTTGGCATGCCTGTTGTGTAGTGAGGGGTGGAGCCTTAGGTATTCGCCAGGGTGGGGTAACCCACGTCAATGTATTTTGGCGCTGTCTATGGAGGAGGTGTCTGAGAGGGAATGGTGCCGATAGCTCAGCTCTCCACTGGCTTTCAGTCACTTCCTCCACTGCCCGTAAGCAAATTGGGCCCTTCTGGTGCTGATACTCAGGTGGTTGGTTTTGTGTACTTTCTAGGACTCTGTCTCTCCAACGAACTCCCTTGTGAGGCAGGGAGTTTCTCCTGCCACCTCAACCCTCACAAGTTTTTCCAGTCAGAGGTTTTGAGGCTTTATTTCCACACACTGGAACCCTGGGTTGCATAGTCTGTCTTGCTCCCCAGTTGTTCCTCCCACTTTATCTGCACGCAAATGTGGGACTGCCCGCTCCACCAGCCACCGCCTTGCCTCAAGTCCCTCTGCCCGGCTGGCTGTCTCCACCCCTCATATCAGTCTGTACGAATGTTTCTTCTTTAAGTCCTTGGTTGTCTGACTTCCATACAGTTTGATTTTCTGTCAGTTCTTGTTATTTTTTGTTTTTAAATTTGTTGTTGTCCTTCTTTTGGTTGTGCGAAGAGGCACAGTGTATCTGCCTACACCTTCATCTTGGCCAGAAGTTCCACAAGCAACTTTTATATCTAGAATTTGTTTGAAGAAAAATTAGAATTCCCCATAAACATGCAGTTCAGCCAAATTCCTTAGCTCCCTTTATTTTAAAATATTTTAAACTATATCTCTTTGCATAAAAAACAAAGTAAAGAATTGTTACTTTCATTTGCTAGGGGGAACTATACATTTCATAATGTTATATATTTTTGACACAAGATGTAACATTTGGTGACACTTATTTTTTATTTTAAATACTCTTTATATAAAAGGCAAATTATATTTCACATCTAAGGAAAACATTTAGATTTGGTATGTAAGACAAATAAATTTAATTTTTCTGTATACTCAAAATATCACAGAGATTAACTCAGACCTTTTATCTCTTTCCTAAATAAAGCTTATTGTATTAGTTACCTACTGCTGCATTACAAATTATCCTAAAGCTTAGTGGCATAAAGCAACAATAGCATTTATTATCTCAAACTTACTGTGGGTCAGGAATTTAGGAATGGCTCAGGATCTCTCGTAAAGTCACAGTCAAGGTGTTGGTTGGGTCTGCAGTCTCACCTGAAGGCTTGAGATGGGCTGAAGGACCTGCCTCTAGGATGACTCACACATGTGCCTGGCAAGTCAGTACTGGCTGTTGACAGGAGGCCTCAATTCCTCATCACATGGACCTTCTTAAACGGCTTATTGAGTGTCCTCACAACACGGTAGTTGACTTTCCTAAAGCAAGTGATCCAAGTAAGCAAGGAAGATGCTGTCATAAAAGACCTTGCTTCCAAAGTCATGTCATTTTCAGTGTCCTATTGGTTACACAGGTCACCATTTTCAATGTGGAAAAGGAGCTTACAGGGACATAAAAACCACATAACAGAACCATTGAACCCTGACCAGTGTGGCTTATTTGGTTGGGTGTTATCCCACAAAGTAAAAGGTCACCAGTTTGATTCCCAGTCTAGGGCACATGCCTGGGTTGCGGGTCAGGTCCCCAGTAAGGGGCATATGAGAGGCAGCCACACATTTATGTTTCTCTTCCTCTCTTTCTTTCTCCTTTCTGCTCTCTAAAAAATAAATTTAAAAAATCTTTTTTAAAAAGCATGGTATGGTACATTGATAACAGAAGTGGTCCCCAAGGAATCACATCTCCTTGAACCCATGCCCTTGTGTAGTTCCATCTCACATTGATTCTGGGTTTGGACACATAACTTGTTTTGGCCCACGGGATATTGGTCACATGATGCCAGCAATGATTTGAAAAGCAGATGTACATTGGGACTTATCATTGCATGTTGCTGGAGATTCTTCTTTTACTATGTGAATAAGCCCCTGGAGGGTAAAGGAACAAGTGGAGAGAGACTCAGACAGACTAGCCATGGTAGTCAAGGCCCAGTGATGTAAATGAACGCTGCCAATAGCACTTGGAATATAGACTAGATGTCCCAGCTGAGCACAGCCCACATTACTGACCCATAAATTAGTGAGCAAATAAATAGTTGCTGTTTTAAGCCACTAAGTTTTGACATAGATTATTAGACAGCAATATATATCTGATATATTTGGATACAATGGTATTTCAATTTTGGCTTGGGAGAAATCACAAAAGAAGTCATGGAGGCACAAAAGAAATAACGCTTCAGATCTGTGCTGTCTGGTAGTGAAGTCATCGCCAGTCACACGTGGGCACTGAGCACTTGGAATGAGGTTAATCCAAACTGAGATGTGACGTAAATGTAAGACACACACTGGATTTTGAAGACTTCATATTTTTTAAAAAAGGAATGTAAAATATTCTACTATTTTAAAAAATTGACTACATGTTGAAATGATAATATTTTGGGTATAGACGGTTAAATAAAGTATATTATTAAATTCAGGTTTAACCTGTTTCCTTTTTTAAAAAAAATGTGGCTTCTAGAAAACTTAAAATTGTCTGTATGGCTCATGTTTATGGCTGACATTATATTTCTATTGGATTGTGTCCTTCGTGGTTACTGAGAAAACTCTCAACCACTGCCATCGTTCTGTGCCAAGTTCTGTCCCCAAGAATCAAGGGAAACTGAAGCTCCAGACCTAAGGCTACTTTCTACATCCCACCTCCACTGCCGCCCTTCCCCCACCCCCATACACACACTGCATAGCCCTGTCCCTGGCCGACATCCTTCTGCTTTCCTATCAAAACACGCTATCAAGAAAAGGTCTAAATTTAATCACACTGCACATAAAATCTAGTGACTATCATTCTCATTTTACAGTTAAAAGCATATTTTTAAACATTTGAAAACACAAAGGTGAAATCATCAGAAGTACGTCAAAAGAGTTGTTACTGTTTTCCCTCCGGGGCCTCTCACCCCCGACCTCTCCATCCCCAGCCCCGCAGGTAGTGATTGAGAGGGAAGTGGGACTGGGAGATAACTTGGAGATGACAGAAATAGCCTCATCTGGCATAAACTACATTCTACCTACATGTCCTCATGGCTGTCTCGTCACCGGATTGGTTCCATGCCAGGGGCTGGCTCTGCCCAAGCATGGTCTGAATCCTCCAGGCTCTTGACTCTCACAGGAAGGACTTCAAGAACCAGTCCAAGTGAGAGCAAAAGCACGTTTTATTCAGGTTGAAAAAAGACTAGGGTGTGGTTCCTGGAGACAGGGTCAGGGATTGAGTCTCCAGCTGCCCTCCTGGTTGAAAGTCTCACAAGGCACTGCCGAGAAAGAAGCGGGAGCACATGTGGGCAAACTGGCGAATGACATGCAACTGGTTCAGTCAGTTCTTGAGATTTTATGCTTCCAAGGCTGAGTTGTTTTTGAACTCTGTGGTGCCAAATTCTGACTCTGCCTTCTGGCTCCTAATATGGTCCATTCTGGAAGTGTCCTGGCATTCGTCCCCCTCGGCTTCCCCTTCTACTTGTGGTGTCAGTTTTAATTTTAATGGTGGTCTAATCAGCTTTGGGGTGTTCTCTGGTCAATTTTTCCTCCATCTTGGATTGATCTGGTATTAGCCAGTCCTTGTTGTTTACTTTTGTGACCACGGCAGGAGTTTTCTGCCATAAACGGTTTCCCTTTGATCACATGTGGTGAGAGGACCCAGCTGCTTATGGGCCAGAGATGTCTGCAGCTCCTACTTCCTCATTCCACTTGTCAGGAGCTTTCCCTTACTTCTTTCTGTCCTTCCTCACTCTCAGTTGATAATAAAAAGACCTATCACTGTGGCCATAATAGAATCTTCCCTATAATCCTTTCCACACACCTGAACACCACCTGGGTCCACTGCTCTGGGCTGAAAAGAACTTTACAAGCCCAGCAGTATGCACAGAAAAGACCCTTTCAAGGTTTCTTAGTCTACACATAGTAACTGGTTATCTTTCCCCAAAGCAACTCATTCTTACCATCATGTAGGAAAGAATTGGGTCTCAAATTTGTTCCTATGATCCATGTGGTTTTTCTCTCTGAAAATGCTACATAGAACCATCTTGGGGTGGGGCACGAGAAGGTGATGTCTACACACATTAGACAGACATTTAATTGTCTATAATTTGAAATGTATATAGACACTGCAGTGCACTTTTTTTCTTGTGCCTAAATGATACTGCTCCCCCATCATCAGTAGGGTATATATATTATTATTATTATTATTATTTTTTAAAGATTTTATTTTCAGAGAGAGGAGAAGGGAGAAAGAGCAATGTAAGGTTGCCTCTCACATGGCCCTCATTGGGGACCTGGCCCGCAACCCAGGCATGTGCCCCGACTGGGAATTGAACCGGGACCCTCTGGTTCCCAGCCCGCGCTCAATCCACCGAGCTACACCAGCCGGACGGGTATATATATTAAAGAATTTTTTAGCAGGAAAAATGGATTTTCACTGCCATCCTTCCTCCCTTGTGATCCATACATGCATTTTTTAAATTAAATTTTATTTTTTTAAATTAAATTTATTGGGATGACATTGGTTAATAAGATTTCTATAAGTGTACATTTTGATAATACATGATCTGTATATTGTGTGCTCACCACCCAAAGTCAAATCATCTTCCATCACCATTTTTCTCCCCTTTACCCTTTACTAGCTGTCTTGAATTCTGGCCAGCAGAATGCATATGGCCGTGACTGAATGCGTGAATAAGCTCACACAGAAACACGCAGGAATAGAGAACCAGCCATGCGTCCCCTCCATTATCATCTTGGAGAGGTCCCGAGCTCAGTGTCAACTGGCTTTTTTAGTGCCGTTTCTCGGACACTTTACATATGAACGGTCTTCATTAACTATGCATGGACTGTAGATTTACATTAGGTGGTAGATGCCCAAGATAGTGCATCGAGAGGATAGATATGCAAATGGAAAGACAATAGGCTTGGGCTGACTCACTGGTCTGAGGAAGCCAGGCATGCATTAGCATAAGTTCTTTTGATTCAGGGAGAGAGGTTTCAGCAAGGGCAAGTTTTAAATTTAAGAAATATGCCATCCTGATTTACCCATAGGAAATTCTGCTGTCACACGTGGGTCCTGCACGCTGACTTTATGTTTCATGAGAGACCGTGCTCTTATTAGATGTGAAAACATAAGGGCTACATTTCCCAAGGTGGATGCATGAATTTCCCTTAACTAGCCCCGGCCCCCTTCCCTCTGGTAACCACTATACTGTTGTCTGTGTCTATGAGTCTCAGTTTTATATACCACGTATAGGTGAAAAGTATGGTCCTTATCTTTTTCTGGCTGACTTATTTTGCTTAGCATAATATTTTCAAGGTCCATCCATGTTGTTACTAATGGCAATATTTCATCTTTTCTTGTGGCTGAGTAGCATTCCATTGTATGTATGTACCACATCTTCTTTATGCAAAGATAAAGGACACTTATCAAAGAACACTTCGGTTGTTTCCAACATAGGCATCTAAATAAAGCTCTGAGGCTCTTCTATTCTAAACAAGTACAGTGAAGAATGATAACACCTGCCATATATGCTGAGGGAGGCCACAAGGAACATAGACATTCAGACAGTCATGGATTTGCATGTTGGTTCCAGAACCAGTGGTTTGACTTTAGGTGGACTTCTTAGCTTTTCTGAACCTCCAGAAAATGAGGACAGTGGTGCTTTCTTTATTGGATTCAGGTGAGAATTTCTAAGATGCTATGTATACAGCACCAAACACAGCACAGGGCACATGATAAAGGGCCTTCATAAATGGTGGTTCACTCAGGTTTTTTTCCCTTTCTTTTACTTCACATATATACTAAAGGCATCACTTCAGTTCTGATGTTTTGTGGGCCCAAAGGCCTGAACCAAATATCTTTGCTCGGAAAGCAGAACACTGTTTTTTGTAGCTGTAATCAAGGATGAAAAGGTCTCTTCTTCTCAATGTTTGCAGTGGAACAGGGAACTCACTGATTCAGACTAACAGCCTTAACTGGGCAAACCAGCCTGAAACAAATAACAAATGTGCTCATTAGTGAAATGAATAAAAGAATGGTGCAAGAATTTTTGGTGTGGTATATGAATGGCAAGTCCAGACAATATGGGTTTTGGTGCGGGGTGGGGTGGTGTCTGATTTTAAAATTATTTGAGTATTGGTAGGTGGGGGTTTTGAGCTAGGCATGAAAGGATATTTTAGGTACAGGGTGTGGCCCAAGAGAGAGTTCAAAGGACAGACAGAGAGGATGTTGCTGGAGAGGAGAGGAAACACCCAACCACGGCCAACATTTTTGAAAGGGAGTAAATCTCTGACCTACAAATAAAGATGGGATCCATGGGTGATACTTCCAGAAAGTTGGTGGCAAAATGAATCTATCAGAAATGCACACATGCCCTGGTAAGTGTGGCTCAGTTGGTTGGAGTGTCATCCCATGGACCAAAAGGTCACAGCTTTGATTCCCAGTCAGGGCACATGCCCAGGTTGTGAATTCAATCCCCGTTCATATGCACCAGTTGGGGTGCATGTGAGAAGACAGCCAATCCATGTTTCTCTTTCACATCGATGTTTCTTGATCTCTCTCTTTCTCCCTTCCTTCCTCTCTCTCCAAAAAGTGATGAAAAAATATCCTCAGGGGAGGATTTAAAAAAGAAAAGAAAAGAAAAGAAAAGAAACACAAATGTTTCTTCTAATATGAGTATTAGTTTAGTTTAGGGTCCAAAGTTAGAAAGAAGTACAGGGGACTTGAAACCTTTCTGAAGGGAATTAGCTATTGCCATCCTCCTGAAGAAAAACCAGAGGCATTAGGACTAGTCAACTTGGACAGCAGATTGTTGGGGAGAGACCTGAAAAGTCTTCATTTTCTCAGACTGCTATGGGAGCAGTCTGAGAAAATGTGGCTGCCTCTCCTGCATTCCCATTTAGTGGCAAAGTAGAAGAAAGCTTTTTAGTCAGCTGAATGTAATAAGAAAAATGAGGGATTCAAATGATTATGAGACAAAAGAACAGTTTGACCAGAGGGCTATAAAATTTAATTTCAAGGAGTTCTTTCTGAAGGGGCAAAACCTCCTTTGTCTTCATGCTACATTTGTTCACAATGCCTTACTCTATGACATTATCAGGTCCAAATTCATAACGTAGAATAGAACCTTAGCATAAGCAATACCCAAGGATTTAGCATTTTGTAGATTTCAGATTCCCTTTCCTCAGGATTCAGAAAATCCATTCACTTCTCCTTGACTGGTGTGTCCTCCAGCATTTCCCATGGACTTTGCAGCACTTCTGCTTCTCTCTTGGACTCCGAGAGAGAACTCCACCTTTTTTTCAGACTAACAACTTCCTTCCATGCAGGCTCATAAACAGACAATGAATTACTGGAGAGGAGAGGCGTCCCCTAACACAGAATGTAGAGCAAAGTGGTTGGAAGTGGAGGATTCTGTGCAGGAGTTAGAAGTACACTTGCACACACAATTCTTAAAACAGATGGTATGGCAGAAGCTGCTGTGTGTTCACCAGATTCTGTCTCCTTTTCCTCCTAGCAAATAGCACTTCTAATTTCTGAGTTTCTCTTGAAGGCATTTAGGCTGTGACTGAGTTTAGGGGAATGAACAGTGAACAGGAGTGATATGTGCCACTTTCAGGCCTGGCCCTTAAAACTCCCCACATGCTCATCCCTCTTCTCTTTCTTCCAGAAGATCTGGGGGCTCCAGTGGGCACAGAACCACTAGGTGGAAAGAGCCTGGGTGCTGAGTGACAGTGTGGAGTACCTCCTTCGCCCATCAACTCACACTGGACTGTATGAGAGAGAGAGGAGGAAACCTTTACTGTGTTGGGCCACTGAGATTTGAGGGTTATTTGTTACAACATGTGGTGTATCTTGACTAATTCACTTGGACTATCTAATTCACTTTTCACTATCAGAGAGTGGCTCCTCTCTGGGTTGCAGACATGCTGGTGTGTATGTCAAGACTGGTGACCCATAGAGAAGCTTGGCCATGGAGCCCAAGCTGTTGGGCCAGAAATAATGTAAGAAAATAAACAAATGTTTGAAGAAATTGGGGTAGCATCTGGTAAAACTTTGTAAGGTAATATCTAAAAATCTATTCTACACCAAGACAATTTGATATAGAAAGAATACTCTTCTCAACAAGTATTGCTGAGGCATCTGGGTATCCAAATGCAGAAGAATGAAGCTGGAATCCTTCCGTACATCACACACAAAATTAACTCTAAATACATCAAAGGTCTGAACGTAAGAGCAAAAACTACAAAACTCAGGAGAAAATGTACAAATAAGTCTTCATGAACTTGGATTAGGCAAAGCTTTCTTAGATACGACATCAAAAAGCACAACAAAAGAAAAATAGATAATTAAATTTCATCAAATTTATAAAACTTTTGTGATTCAAAGCACACCGTCAAGAAAGTGAAAAGACAGCTGACACAGTGGGAGAAAATGTGCAAATCCTGCATCCCATGTGGGACTTGTGTTTAGAAATCTCACAACTCAGTAATAAAAAGATAAATAACTCCGTTTAAACAAACAAAGAATCTAAGTAGAAATTCCACCCCCCCCACCAAAAGATATACAAATGGCCAATAAGCCACAAGAAGATGTTCAAAATCATTAGTCATTAAGGTAATACAAATCAAAACCAAAACGAGATACCATTTTACATGAACTAGAATCATTTAAATAAAAGACAGACAATAATATGTTAGCAAGTATGTGGAGAGATTGGAATCTCAGGCACTGCTGGTGGGAATGTAAAATGGTGCAACCAGGTTGGAAAACAGTTTGGCAGTTCCTCAAATTGTTAAGGACAGAGCTATCATATGACCCAGCAATTTCAGGTATGCATACACCCAAGAGAAACAAAAAGCTAATGCCTGCACAAAGTCTTGTATATGAATGTTCATAGTAGTATTATTTATGATAGCTGAGAAGTGTAAACAACCCAAATACCCATCAACTGTTGAAAGAATAAATAAATGTAGTATAGCTGCACAATGGAACGTTACTCAGCAATAAAGAAGAATGAAGTGCTGATACATGGTACAGCATAGATAAACCTTGAAAACACTGTTATGTGGAAGCAGTCATAAACTCAGTCACAGCCTAAATGCCTTCAAGAGAAACTCGGAAATTAGAAGTGCTATTTGCTAGGAGGAAAAGGCCACCTATTGGACGGTACCGTTTATATGAAATGTCCAGTTAGACCATTCCATAGAGACAGAAAGTAAATTAGAGACTGCCTGGGGTTTGAAGGAGAAAGTGAAGATTGGGGGAAAATGGAGACTGACTTCTAAAGGATACAGGGTTTCTTTTGGGGGGTGATGACAATGTTTTAAAATTGATTTTTGTGATGGTTGCACTACCCTGTGAATATGCTACCTACCATTGAATAGTACACTTTAAATGGGTGAATTGTATGGTTTGTAAATTGTATCTCAATAAACCTATTAAAAACCTATTCTGAATTATATTCTATTTGATATAATTACATATTTCCAACTATGGAGTGATATTATGCCCAGTACGGGACAATCAGGCTGCAGGTGATAGACCCAGTGTTATGGTCTGCAAACATCACTCAAGACAGTCTTATCCTCAGGGATCACTGAGCTGGGCGATCCACAGCACCCCAAGGCCTATAGAAACTGAAGCTAGTCTATTCCTAAGAAACTTCAGAGGGTCCCTTGCAGCCGTGTGCCAGTAAATGTTTAAAAATTGACTCTCTGGTGGGGAAAAAAAGCCCTGCTTTACAGCACTTGCTACTTTCCCTGGTATAAACATTCCCACATTGGACAATTTCAGGCTATGATGATATCACTGAACATAGAGATGAAGAAGAGACAGGTAATACTATATCAGGATATAGTATTTCCACCATACAAATATAATATATGTAAATAACTACAAAAACATAAATAGCAAAATGTAGTTAAATTAGGCAGTTATGAGTTTTAAGCATTTAACAACTTTGCTTTTTTTTTTAAAGATTTTATTTTTTTATTTTAGACAGAGGGGAAGGGAAGGAGAAAGAGAGGGAAAGAAACATCAATGTACAGTTGCCTCTCACGCACTCGCCCACCAGGGACCTGACCTGGCCCACGACCCAGGCATGTGCCCTGACCAGGAATTGAACCAGCAACCCTTTGGTTCACAGGCCAGCGCTCAATACACTGAGCCACACCAGCCAGGGCACACCTTTGTTTTTAATATAGCCTACTTAACTATAAGTTCGTATAGTTAATTTTTAATAATGAATCTATCTATTGGCCGATTCACAAAATTCCTGAAAATTTAACAATTGGCTCTGGCGAGCTGATATAAGCTGCCTCCAGCAATGACTAGTCCCTTAGTTTATGTCAGTCTGTGGCTGGTCAGAGGAAGAGAAGAGACAAATGAACAAAATTTCTCTCTCCTCTTACCCTGCCCCCCGCATTAACCGAACAGAGCACCCTGCCTCCGTAATCCAAAATCAGGCGTTCCCGGAAGACTATAAAGTTTAGGAATTTTCTTTTTCTCCCTATTTCCATAAGATGTCTGGCTTTCTGATTCTAGCCACCATATTCTCCTGCATCCCTTAATGTTTGCCAGATCCCCAGCACATACCCAAGAGGAAGTATCAAAGGAAGAAGAATGGGTGGGTCAGGGACGGCAGCTGGATTAATACCTTCTCTACACTCTTCAGGAAGGTGATGTTCAGGTCCCTTTAGCTCACAATGAGTGAATTGGGAAGACATTTGGCTTGAGTTTACCAGCCACTTTGGAGTCAAAGGAAACATATAAAAGAGTGGAATTCATATGCAACAAGTCTACAGACATTTTTAGGCTGTTAGCCCTGACAGTTTGAGGTAATATAATTAGAACAAAATCCAGGCTTGTTTGGTTTGTCTCTTTTGTGTGTTTGTTAAAACAAACAGAACCCCTTTAAAAATAGAGTGTGTGCTGTTCTCAGGCCTTCCAGGAAGCCAGGGGTGAGGCTGCTCTGTTCCCTTGTTCTCCTAGCAAGTGTTCATCCGGGACTCCAGCAGGATTAATCAGCCTCTCCCCCGAGCTTCCACAGTTCTTTGTGTATTTATCTACTGCTATACCCAGTCAGCAAATATTTATTGAGCACCCAGTATATGCTAGGCAACTGGAGACAGAATCATGAGATGACCGCCTCAGCTTCTGTCCTCGGGCCTTAGAAGTCTCCTGGGAGAACTCATCTCCTTGCACAACAGCTCCACACACTCATGTCTGTGAGTGTGTGCAGCCATTGTACAAGCCAAGTTTCCAGACACTGATGCTCAATGGAGTTTGTCAAATTAATGAAACCAGTCTGTAGAGGCAGAGTAATCCATGGGCTCAGGTCTCTGAAAGTTCCTAATGACAGGCTACCCTAAAGAAACTTGAAACTCTCCACCTCTCAGAACTGGGACACTAATTTCCCAGCTTCAGTCTTCACCATGACTTCCTAACGTATCCTTCAGACACTGCTTGACTTCCCAGCCACATGTGGGTACACAAGTGCATAAGTCAGTAGCTTAAGAGCAAATTAAGTTTCTGGGTCAGAGATGCCCTAAAGAGAAAGCAAAATGTTGCTCAAAAGATGCTTTCAGATTCCTGGAAGTTGTGGTAGTATGACTGCTGTGAGGAAGTCTATTTTTAACCAGCCATTACCTAACAAGTTAAGATATTTTTTTTTATTGAAAATAAAAGAGGAACCAAGGAGCAGATGGGAACTTTCCAAACACTGCCAGCCACGTCTGCATATCATCTGTATCACCATAAAAGCACAGGACACACAAACAAACACCGCAGAGAGATGCATGAATGTTTTGTGCACATGCATGTGCTCACATGTGTGCACTTCCACCAACAGCCAGGAGGATAACTGGTATCTTTTGATTTCAGCAAGCGAGCTCTTGAAAAGAGAAAAGGACTGCCTCAGTTACACAGAGTAAGAATTCTATAGGCATTAATAGTGTAAACCCACTGGGCTTTTCTCATTTAGGTGTACTCTTCTGTAATATTTGCAATGATCTCCCGGATGTTTAATTTTATACAAATCAAAGGGGCCTCCCTATTTAGGGACATAGTTTATTTAACGTAGTGAAGGCCTCCTTTCATCTATAGAGAAATAATGTGGAAAAGTCAACTGTTTATGTCCTTTGCCATTTGGGAAACAGGAAAAACAATTAGAAAACATACATAAAATTCCTTTTGCATAACTCATAGCACAATTCAGTGTATTGCACCTCCCATTGTCCAGTGTATGGTAGAAAATGCTTCACCTAAGAAGTGTTATCTTTGTGGTCATTCAAAGACTGTGGCTTTACATGCCTCAGCCTGGGGTCCATAGGATCACAGAATGAGCTGGAAGGGCTCTAACAGATCTCTCTCATTTTATAGGCAGGGAAACTAAGGCCTGAAAAGGTTGTGACACTAATATGAGGTCCAGCAACATCTTTTATTAAACAGCTTGTTTGCCTTTCCAGATCTACAGTCCATCTGTTCTCTCTTTGTTCTAGGGGGCTAGCCTGTGTGGGATACATCTCAAAATGTGGTCTCCAGATCAGCAGCATCAGCATCCCCTGGGAACTTGTTAAAAGAGGAAATTCTCAGATCCACCTGGGCCTGCTGAATCAGAAAGGTTAGGGTAGCATCCAGCACTCTGTGTTCTACCAAGCCTCCAGGTAATGCTGGTGTTGTTCAAAGTAGCGAGATGCTGGGTAATGTCAGATGTGTTCCTCAGCCAATGGAGAATGCTGCAGGAGATCCCAGACAGTGATTTGAGGGTATTTTTTTCTCGGATTCACATGGGATTATCTAAGACCAGCTGCATCTATGCACCAAAGGTCACTGTGCCTCGTAAGGCAGCCTCTGGGTCACATAATTCATTCTTTCCTGAGTCCATAATCACTCCCACCCCCTCACCCTGCAGGTCTAGGGATAGTAACAGTCCCTTGTACTGGCTCCAAAATACTTTTCTATCCCTTGTGGTTCTCCTGTACACCATCCACATCTTTGTGAAGGGTTCCTTTACTCAGCCCTCCTCTAATTAGCCTACTTTAGATGTGCCTCCTGAGATACTCACCCGATACACAACCAATAGAGACCTGCTTGTCTAGGTGATGGGTAAGGAGCATAACATGGCTCTCTGGGACTTTCTAACATGGGATTAGAATCTGCCTGCTCTCCAATCCCTTTAGCAGGAATGACTTTGAGATAGTTCCAAATACCATATTTATAGCAAATGAGCATAAACTTTATTTATGCCAAATACCATCATGAAGTTTATTGGGTAATTTTCAAAACAAAATTTGCTTTTCCCCATTGATTTCCTATTTTGAATTTCTTCTTTTCATCATCTCCCTTCTCATTATCATACAGCAAATTGCTATATTGTCATATGGGAAAAGATTTGGCTTGGGCTGGCTAGGAACTGATCTGCAGTTATTGGCTGATGCATCTCCCACTCTTTGCTCACAGACTCTTCTTTTCAAGCCACCCTACCCTTTCTTGTTTTTGTGGTAAAACACTCATTATATAAAACTGACCGTATTACAACCTTTTAAGCATACAGTTCCACAGCGTTGAGTACACTCACACTGTTGTGCAACATTACCACCATCCATCCACAGAACTCTTTTTATCTTGCAAAACTGAGATTCTTTCCCCATTAAACACTAACTCTGTCCCCCAGTCCCTGGCAACTACCATTACATTTTTTGTATCTGTGCATCACCTACTCTAATTGTCTTATATAACTGAAATCATACAGTGTGGCAATGATTTCAACACGCATGTTCTGGAATTTACACATTTTGAGCACAGCTCCGTGTGATTCCCGTGTGAGCAAGTGTGGATCATGTATGTGGAATAGGAATTCTCTAATAGGAATTTGGCAAAGAAGTATCTTAAAAAATTCTGGCTTGCTGAGCCCTGCATATTACTTTAACCTGGTCCTGTCTGCCACTGGACCTGAATTTACATCCTAACGCCCTGCTAATGAGTAATCTTACCCCTGTTCTGCTTAATCCCATGAATAATCAATCCAATGTAAATGTGTGCTAATGCCCCTAGTAAAAACCCTGGCTGGGCAAGCCACGGGGCTTTTTCCTGAGATGGGAGGAATTAGCCACGTGGCCCCGGTCTCTCTTTCCCCACGTGTCTCGGTATGAGATTCATACACACATCGGGTCACGGTCACCCATGGGTATCGGCAGGTACGATCTCCCCCACGACAATACAGTGCTGGGATTTCGTCCCGCAAAATCTGTGGTGACCACAACCGGACACGTGAATGAATCTCACACAGAGACATGCTTGGAAAAGGAAGTCCGGGGCCACGGACCCTTCCCTCAGTGTCTAGGAAAGGGTCTCGAGCGTAGCTCAGCTGGGTTGCTGTTAGGAAATTCAGGACACATTAGCATTGGAATGGTTATTCATTAACTATATGCAGAACAGGGGTCTTCAACTAGGTCATAAAGATATATGGAAAGGGATAGATAAGTGGGAGGTTTATTCAGTAAGATAAACATTTGGGCAGGAAAGAATTTCAGGCATCCATTAACATAAGCCCCTTGACTCCAGGGAAAGGAACTCAGCAAGGTAATAAATTTTAAGAAACATTTTAGCCATAGTCCCATCAGAGAATTCTTTTTCCACGGGCATGAATCACACTCACAGACTTGGGAGTGATTTTTTGCACGCGGAGCTGTGCTCACGCATGTTCCCGGGGCCACGCTTCTTCATGCGTGTGAAAAGAATCCTACCACAATACAGTACTTGTGCTTTTGTGATTGGCTTATTTTACTTAGCATATTGTGCTCAAGGTTCATCCATTTTGTAGCATGTGTCAGGATTTCCTTCCTTTTTTAGGCTAAATAAAATTCCATTGTATGGATTGACCACATTTTGTTTACCTATTCATTCATCAATGCACACATGGGTTGCTTCTACCTTTAATTACTATGATAATGCTACTGTAAACAAGGATGTACAAATACCTGTTGGAGTCCCTGCTTTCGATTCTTTTGGGTATATATCCAGAAGAGAAATTGCTGGATCACATGGTACTTATATATTTTTAGTTTTTTTTAAGGCGTCTACATACTGTTTTCCAAAATGACTGTACCAATTTACACTCCCCCCAACAATGCACACATTCCAATTTCTCCACATCCTTACCAATACTTTCTGTTTTAAAAAAATAATAGCCAGCCTAATGGGGTGAGGTAGTATCTCATTGTGTTCTTTATGCTATTTTCTCTCCTAGAATGCCCTCCCTATATGCCTATGAAATTTTTGCCCAGTTGAACTTAATCTCTTCTTCCTTGGTATTATGTGAACACTCTGTACTTTTGTTTTAGCAGCTATCACCCCTCCCCAATCCCGTTATGCTCTTAGATGTTTTATCTGCCTGTCTCCTCCAATTAGATGAAAGTTGCTTAAGAGCCAGTGCCTTGGATTGTTCATTATTGTCTCTTATTATTTTTAGCTTAAGACATTGCACTGTAGGCTCTATAATCTTGAATGACTTGAAATGTTAGAGGTCATCTAGTTATTGGCAAAACCAAAACCAGACCCAGGTTTCCTAACTCTTCCTGCTGCTAAGGGACACTAGAACTACATAAAACATATACATACATGACAACAAAAACTTTGTGCTGTGTATAGAAATGAGATCTGGCTTCTTGATATTAACTATTGCCTCTCAATTTCTTACTTAACATATTCACAATAAAAAACCAACATTGTGCTCTCAGAGTTTGTGCTGCAGTTCATGAAGACCAGAGATAGATTTCTGACAATGAGCTTGTCATGAACAAGGGAGCATCCCCAAAAAGAGTCACACACACATTTGTATCTTTCTGTGATGCCTCCCAATAAGCCAATAGAGACGTATACAGGATACAAACAAAGAGGGGAAGCTTACATGATAGAAGTGAGCAGAGTTGGGTGTCCAGTGCAAATCCTGGTCACTGGTGGTGTCCACAGGTGGAGAGCCAGGTGTTGGTCTTAAACCAGGTGGCAGCAGGGTCACATGTGTCCATGGAGGGGAAGTCTGGCAGGGCTCCAAGCGAGACCTGTGGTACAGCCAGGCTTGAACGTTGGGTGGTCAGAGTGCTGTGTTCTTATAGCCCACGAGGGGTGTTGTTCCTATTCGCATCAGTGTCCACATGGAGTCCTTACGCATGCCCAGACTTGTGGTTTTGGACATTCTGGGCCCCGTCCTAAGGGTGTTCCCCTCATACACCATCACCTCAATCTTGACATAGCATCTGACATACTGTTATGGCTGACAGCGACTCAAACTGGATTGTCAAAGGTGTCCAAAAAGCCCACTCTGGCCTCTCTATACAGAGCTCCAACTGTGCACTGCATGCTGCACGAACCATTCCGCCTCTAGGCCCGCTATGGGAAGTCTTGTCGTTTCCCCACTCTAGCTCATCCTGATATAGTCTGTTTTCACCCTGATTTGTTTCAATGGACTCTCTCTCTCCTCCGAAGGGTTGATGCTCATGAATCCCTCTTTCCTGAGAAAGATGTCGTTTTCTCACAGAAAATCCAGAACGTGAGTTAAAGGGTTAGAAGGATATCTAATCTGGTGTGGAACTCTTTTATGATGCTGTAAGGGACTGGTCAGCATCTTTCATGCCTTTGCTTATCATCCTCCAATCTGGGGGATGGATTCATCAATCATTTTGCCTTAGTGTCACCTTTTCACAGTTAGCCATAGGAGTCTTCTAGGGATTATGACTCAGGCCCCTGATCAAGCAGCCAAAGTCCTGCTGACAAGACTGCCCTAAGTTTCAATGACCATTGAGATCTTCCAAAAAGTAGCCCTTCTTATCACTTCAGGAAAGAGGCTTCCCTTTGGGTACTACAGCACCAAGTGGGATGTAGTGAGATCACAGGATAAAGTCCACATCCTGCCTTATCTCTTTGATTTCTTCCTTAGAAAAGCTCAAGAGGGAAGTAGCTAGAGATAGGAAAGCCCACATCACTCCTTTAAAGGTCTTCTTGTTACCAGACAGGGGCCTGGCCCTGAGCAGGTCTGCCTAGGGCCAGCTGTTGTGTGTGGGTTCTTGACTTTATGTAGGAAAGATTTCACAATGCAGTTCAGGTGATTTTGAGGGTACATTTATTAAAGCTGGGGACAGTGAAACAAGGAAGGGCTTAGCATAGAGGAAGAAGCAACAGGAGAGCCTAGGCTGGGCTGCATTAGCTCACTGGGAAGTCAGAGAAAAGGGGATATGGGACAGGTCAGGGGATTAGCCTGGGACACACTGCCAGCTGCCCATTGCCTTAGAGTGTAGGAGATGCTTGCCTATGAAGAAAGAAGTGGGGGAAAGAAGAGGGCAAAGGGAATGAGGAGGGCTGCTCCCCTGAGGGGGATCATGTGTTTCCTGGGTCCTTTGTCTTGAGGCTCTTCTCTCTTGCAGGTGGGAACCCTCAGGGGAGGGTTTCAGCAGAATATTCATTTGTGCCCTTTCAGGACCATGGTCTTCACTGATTGGTAAGTGGAAGGGCAGGGGGTCTTTAGTCATTGCAGTTGATTCTGGCCATTGCTGCTTTTCTGGGCCTGGAGCTGAAATACAACTGAGGCCTAGATGTTATCTCCAAGGAGGAAAGGCCAGGGGAGGAGAGGTTACCCTGGGGGTGAAGTCCTTGTTTTCTCAATTTTACCCCTTGCCAGGCCTTTCCTCCCTGGTGACCCTCTGCACCTGGCTATAAATTGCTCAGCATTGTGTTCAGCTTTCTGTCTCAGTTTCCCTATTCCACTTGCCAAGGAATTTTCCTGGTTTTTCACTATCTTGTCTCATTCTCAGGGAACTTGCCACTCTGAGCAGGGCTTGAGGTAGTCATTTTTAGAAGTTCCATTAAAACTTTGAATAGGATTATGCTTGTGTTAGGGGTCACATGGAGATACCTAATGAACTTCCACTCGACTAATTCCCTCCTAATTAACACTGTAGGACCTGGACTGTGAGCCATATGTTAGCAGCCAAAACATCTCCATTGTGTCCTTTACATCGTAACTGAATGAATCATCAGCTGTTGTTTCCGGAGGCATATCTTGATACCTAAGGTGGGTGCTGCTGTCCTCTCTGCCACCAGAATGCCTGTCTGTACTTGCCCCAGTGGCAGCACCACACATCTTGTCTATGTCTTGGCAAGATAGAGCATGACAGGGTTTTTCCAGGACTGTGCTGCCATTTTTCATGAACAACTCTACATTTTCCCTTGTTAGGCACAACTCCCTTTCATCACCAGGCTCCCTCCTAGTAAGGTATGCTGTCCTCAGTCAACTTCAAGCCTCACAGCTCATGGATTTCTTGTCAAAGACTTCCCTCTCACTGTAGTTGATTCTAGCACTCATTTCTGTAGGCTTGACCCCAAATCCAGAAGAAAAACATGCAATATTACTGTCATTTGGTTTGAAAATATACTGGTGTGGGGTCAAATCTAACTCAAATCCCTTCATTCAGTTATTGTACTATAATAACAAGATTATTCCACCATGACAATATAGAACCTGGGACGGAAAGGCTTTCACGGGACAAGATTTAAGAGCAAAGCCTTCAGAGTCCTACTGCTTGGACTGACCACTCGTCTCTACCACTAATTATGTGATCTTAGGCAAGTTCCTTGACCTCTCAGAATGTCAGTTTGCTCGTTTGTGAAATAAAGATATCATCAGATTTCATAACAACCATGGCAAGCTAAGCCATGTAGAACATTTAGTGCAGAGTCAAACACATAGAACAATAAGTGGAGGATACTGGATTGATTTGGGATGAAGTCATTGGTGACTTAGAGCGTGCAGCTTTAGGAATGTGATATGGATAAAAGACATCATTTCCAGAGCCCTGTCCCATAGTCAGCTATGGTTACTGGAGCATCAAGCAGGACCCTTCAGATTTATTCTCAGTCCCTCAACTCTTTGCTCTTTTGTTGTATTTACCCTGTTCCTATATTGTCCAGACCTACCCTTGTCCAAAGGCTCAGTGTCTTCCTTCCTGTCTATCTCATTCAGGACCTGATGGGTAAAACCAGGTAAATGGGGAAGCTATCCCAAGATGTGAGTTTATTCAGTACCTTTAAGGCACGTGCCAGCCCCAGTACTAAAAACTGGTGGCACGCCCTTGAGCCAGGCAGACATGATCTCTAACCTCACGGAGCTTCTAGCTTGGACTAGAGGGTGACATAGTCACTCTGCTCTAGCCATGCAGCTTCTGAGTCTTCAATGTCCCGATTATGTCAAGCCCATGCTTGCCTCAGGGCCTTTGCACTGATAGTTTCTGCCACTTGGAATATGTTGTCCCCAAACATCTTTATGTTTTTCCCCCACAACTCCTTTGAGCAGGTGATAAATTTTTCCCATTATCAGGATGCTTTTCCAGACCACTTTATAAATATAACATAGCCTCCATACTCTTATTCCTCTCTTCTGCCCTCCCTGGTTCATTTCTCTTTATAGCACTTATGAATGTACATTATGTAGCTGTGTCTCTATTTGTTAGTTGCTGATCTCTTTCCTTGAAATGTAAGCTCCTGAGGGCAAGGGATTTTGCCTAATTTATTCACTTCTGTGTCCCCAGTACTTAAGGCAGTGCCAAAGACCTCATGAATGCTCAACATTGATGAGTAAATGAAATCACATATTTAAACATTTAATTACCAGCTAATGAACTAAGCATGAAATTAGATATTATAAGAACCCTTGAAGGGTGCTTAACTCAGGTGTGAGATCAAAGCAGGGCCAGGAAGGAAGACAGAAGAAACCCATGTGCTAAGACCTGGGACAAAAGAGTGTGGCGCACTCAAGAGTCTGAAAGTCCTTCAGGTAGGTTGGGACGTATTACAAAGGAACAGGAGATGAAGCTACAGGGACCAGCTCATGCAGGGCTAACAGGGCAAGCTTCCTGGACCTGGTGTCCTCCCTTCTCTCTGGGGTAAGTCAAGCAGTGACCTGAAGTTCTAGGATTAGAGTAGAAGCCATAGGTCGAGGCTGGAGTGGAGTGAAACTGGAAAAAACAGAAGAATAATTAGTAGTTTAATCTTGTGTTAAACTAAGTTAAGAAAGTCCATTTATTTATTTATTTATTCTTTAATATTTTTTAATTTGTTATTTGAATCTAGCAGATATGTTCCAACAACCTCCTGCGTGCTAGGCACTATGTAGTCACGGGGTAATTAGCCCTGGAAGTAAGTAAGAATCAAGATGGTGGATACCTACTTGCAGCAAAATAGCATGAGTCCTATGAGAAGCTGACTTAATCAAAGATGACAAGGTGGACCCCCCCAAAAAACTAAGAATTATCTTCTGCAGGGTGAGTCCCTTGTAGTACAGTTTCCCCTGCTAGGTAAGTATTTTAGGAACCCATCTGTATCAGTGTACCAGCTGGTGGTGTTGTGAGAGACTGCATTCGGCTTCAGTGAACTTTTTGAAGACCCTTCCAATGTGTTTGTCCATTTCATGATGGGTAATTTACAAGCACACTGGCCCACACCGAACTGAGTGTTCAGCAGTTTTTTGACCAAAAATGCCATGACTCTTGTGTCCCACCCTCCCTATTCACCCTATCTTGACCAGAGTGACTTTTTTTTGTTTCCCTGGATGAAAAAAGTGCTCAAATTAAAATATTTTGCTGAAGTGGAAAAGGTGAAACAAAAAATGACAGAAGCACTAGGGGGCATCAAAATTGATGAGTTAAAAAACTGCTTTGAGCAGAGCAGAGGAAAAAGCATCTGAATACGTGTATTGTATCAAACAGAGAGTACTTTGAAGGTGACTGAAGTTCAAACATATAAAAATAAATACACAATTTTTATAAATAAATTCTGGAGTTTTGGGGGTCCCCCTCTTACAGTGAGGGTTCTTGAAGGGTCATAAAATGGTCAAGGTTGTGCTTCCTGACTTCGTTCCTGCTGTTGCTGACACTTACCTAGAAATGGTTCAGTGATGACCTGACCAGAGACCCCTTCCTGGTATCTTACTTTGGGGACATCCACTTCATTCTAAAACCTCTCCTCCTTTCTCACTAATTACTGCCCATTTCTCCTTCCTGGAGCCTTCCCTCTGTCTCCACCGGCACTTGGCAGCTCTGGGTTGCCTTACCTGTCCCAGCCTACTTTTCAATGTCACCTCTCTGTTCCTTCTTTTTCAGTTCACTTAGACAGTAGGTACAAATGTACCATCTCCACAGCTTGTGCCATGTGGAATAGAGGGTTCTTCAAAATGAGGGGGCTCCCCTCCTGCTGGAGTCAGATTCACGCTGTCTATTGAGGGCCGACCACCTCTGACATGGGTCTAAACTCTCCCTACAGTTCCCTCAGGCCTCACCTCATCCACTCTGGAGTTTTCATTCAGGGGCCCCCATGTAAATGGTCCCCTCACTGGCCTGGCACTGCTCTGGTGAAGGCACCTCTTGGGCTGCACCTGTGTCTGGAACATGCTTCCGCCCTCACATGGCACAAATGTCCCTTCTGCCACAGAAACAACCCTTGAAATCTCCCTTCCTTCCTAGGAATCTCTACTGTAAGAAAGATTCTTTCCCTTCTGCTCCACCCTGTTTAAGTATGTTCCTCCCACGACCTGTTTCCACCCATTCACCTGCCTGGTGGCTGACACGGAGTGAGTTGTTTGCTGTTTGCCCTTGGTTCCTCCACATACCTGTGGGCAGATTTATCACAAGCTTCCAGAGGCCAAGAACTATCTGTTTATTTGCACAGTTATTGTTACAGGGTTAATCTGTGACTAAAGCATATGAGAAAACACATTATCAACACAGCCAGCACAGCACTTGCCCCAGAGAAGAGGCAATAGAAAGTAGTGATCAGTATTAAAGAATAGATGTCTTAAACTCTGTATTTACTATTTTGGAGAAGTACCACTTGTCTGGAGGGCATAGGGCAAACCCTATCCCACAACCACAGGCAGCCACCATAGCCTGGTGTGTGCTCACCTTTCACAGGGCTGGCGAAGTGCTCATCAAGTGAGGCTTTCACTCTGGAGAGCAAATTACTACAACCTGGCACCACAGTTACACGTGGACATGACTGTCTTTCCTTCCCTCCAGAGTCCAGCCAATCCATGTCATCAATCGACATCCTCATCAGCTAATTCCAATCTGAAATTGATTCCAAGTAACAAAAAGGGCTGAACGCATGGTCAATGTTATAAGGAACTGTGCCTGGCCTGCAGGAGGCAGAGCCGTCGGCTGCCATGCTCCGAGCCTGAATCTGATTTCTCTATAATGCCGCTCTTCACTATGAGAAGCCTACAGAATTACAATGTTCGATATGATGATTATATTTTAGAGCATGTTTATAAAAAAATAAATAAATAAATGCTAGTACACAAACAGAAATTTATATATATAAAGGTGGTGAAAATAACTTGTGAATTATTTTCTTTCTTTTTTCTATTTTCTAAATATTCTTTAATGTGCTTTTATAATAAAATATATATGTAACGATTTTTTAAATATGCTTTACAATTTACAATACTTTATTTGATTTAAACATATTTATCTAGCATTCACTTCACATGCATATTTAAATATTCATTATACAGCATTAAAAGAGGAAAGGTAATAAACTCTTCCATGAACACAAACACACTCAGCAAATGAAATTCCCTCCATTGGCTATATTTCTTGGGAGCACATGAAGTGTCACATAAAGAGATGACTCTCTGCCTTGCCTGAATATTGGATCATCACCTGGGGATCTTTAGAAACATGCTGATACTTAGGTCTGACCACCAAGATTCTGCTGTAGTAGTTGGGCTGAGATATGGCCTGGTTTGGGACTTTTTACAAGACTTCCAAGTAATTCTAATGTGTATCCAAGGTTGAAAACCACCAATTTTCAACAGGAATGAACACCGTTGAGCATTTATCAAAATAAAGCATCTAAGACAGTGTCTTTATTAACTACAACTAATCTTCTTCAAATCAAAAGGAAAATATAGTATTTTGGCAGTTCAGTAATGAAAACTGCTAGAATTTAAATCGTGTATTAGAAATAACAATCCTCCCAACTTGGTCACGCCTTGCATTTTACATATGCCATTGGTAATC
This sequence comes from Micronycteris hirsuta, assembly GCA_004026765.1. Classification (NCBI taxonomy): domain Eukaryota; kingdom Metazoa; phylum Chordata; class Mammalia; order Chiroptera; family Phyllostomidae; genus Micronycteris; species Micronycteris hirsuta. The sequence continues at coordinate 26,045 of PVJI01014821.1, forward strand.
TTCATAAAACTGCTGAAAGAGAAATGTAGTGATGCCCATTAAAGGCGAAAACTTCCTTCAGAAGTTATTTGCCCCCAAACACACAGCAGCAGGAGGGGGGCAGGAGCCTTAAACACAACTCTGCTGCTGAGGCCCTTGGCTATCCACGACGCCACTTCCGGTTAGGATGGGAACAACACACGGACTGTGGTCTAACCTTTGCTAAACAGTCCTCGGCGTGCGTGCCTGGAAAGAGGTCTGAGGGGACGTTCATCAAACTTGAATTATATTTGTAATTTATGATTCATACAAGTCAACACTGAGGGTGGTGGCCTGGCCAAGGGGACAGTGTTCCCATGATGCCTCTGACTTCACTTCCCCAAACCTTCGTTCCCTTTCCTGCCAACCAGCAGTATTAATAGTATTGGCCTCAGGGTTTTGTGAGGATTCCCACTAAAGGCACATTACCTATAATCATTATCATCATCATAATGTCTTTACACTGAAATATCTCTTTATAATGATTTTCTTTATTTATGTTAAGAAAGAAGGGAAGGGAGGGAGAAAGAGAAGGAGAGAAATACGCCTCTCATACGTGCCCCAAGCAGAGGCCCGAACCCACAACCCAGGCATGTGCTCTGAACGAAGGGCAATTGAACTAGCAACCTTTTGCTTTGCGGCGTGATGCCCAACCAATTGAGCCATGGCGGTCAGGTCTGAAATATCTTTAAATTTATTCCCTATTTAAGCCTGGTGACCAACATATGGTAACTCCCATTTTTGCAGATGGGGAGCCAGGTTCAAATTACAGAATACATGAACAGCGGTTCGACACCACTTGGGAGGTTCCAAATTCCAAATCTTTCCTTGCACCAGCCCTGCTCCGACTCTGTGCTCCCTGGGGGCTCATGATGTCCCATGAAGTAACAGCGGACAAAAATTAGGTCATTTTTAAAGCTTGTTTTTTCTTTTAAGCATTAGGGCACTTAAAAAAAATCAAAATTAGTCAAAACAAAAACAGTGACCATATGTGTCCAGAGATATCTGTGGAGAAACTGAAGATAAACAAGCGGCCTTTCCTGTATATCCTAACAGCAGTTTGCCTCAATTCACTCTTTAAAAGCCGCGGGGTGCCCAGCCCCAGGTTTTATCAAATCTGGTTTCTAAAAGCTTCCTCTGTCCATCCCCTTGGTTCCACCATAGCTCATGGCAGGGGACCCGCAGCCCATCCTGTGGTTTCTCAATGTCAGGGCAGGCCTCGGTCAAAAACAGCTATGTGTTTTTGTTTTTAGCATGAACAAGAGAACAAATAAGCTTTGCAGACTGCTTTGTCCTCAGTGGAATGGATGAGGGGAAAAAAATTGCAAACTGCAGGGACGTGTTTTAAGTTAACAGGACCTGACATAATTATATGGGCACAATTATAAAGGGAAAAGGACCTGCTTTTAACATGTGTTGAAACCCTTCAACTTCTCAAATAAAGAATGCAACGTTTAACTGATCTGGTACCTCTGACATGTCAGAAAATAAAGAACACCCACTTCCCTGGAGGAAGTCGGCTGCACATTACAGGGAAAGGACAGACTGACCTCTCTGCAGGAAGCAGGGTATCCTCCGGCTCGCAACAGCCCTTTCATTTAAACACGTAGCTGTGGACGTGGGGCTGAGTTGGAGTTAATTAGCAGTCCTGTGGGGGAGAAAGTTCCCAAGCAGGATACCCAGGTGGAAGGAGAGGCTCACCAGAGCCCACGTACAGGCTGGCCTCTCCTGCTGGGCCTCTGACGACAGATGGGATACGGGTCCAGATTAAAAATGATACTGGTATTGAAGAGGGAAAAACAGGCTCATCTGAGAAAACACACGTGCTCTCCTTCTCACACACACACAAGGGAAGGAAACATTCTGTGAAAAAAGACCTCTGTCCCAATAGGAGCAAGATTAGAAAATGCTAGAACGTTAGCAACCAGCTACATTTGGACACTTCAGTCATTTGGGACAACCATGAAATGAAGGGGCCCAGTCAGTCTTCTTTCAAAGGGAGAAAATAGATGAAAACTTCATGCACACGAGAGGTTTTTTATCAGAGAGTCTGTGAGTGTGTGTGAGAACGGGAGTGCCCACAATAAAAGTACTCATCACAGAAAGAGGTCAAGACCTGGCAAGTTCCAGGGATTAGAAAGAATGAAGCCAGAATAGAATCAGGGGAAATGAAAGGACGACCTAGGGAGGGGGAGGAGCACCAGCTAACATTTAGGGAGCAGCTCCTGCGGACCGGGCCGTTTACTGGACCCTTCAGCTATGTTATCTCTCTTTTCTCCATAAACTTGAGGTCACTTCTAGGATTCTCACTATGGATGAGGAATTCTGAAGCTCAGAAAGATTAAGGAATATGATTAGCTTGCACAGCATTAAAGGAGGTTGAGATGAGATTTCAACTCAGGTCTGCCTGATGCCGAAGCCCATTGCACTGTCCCCTCTATCACGTTGTCACTCAGACCATAGGACCCCTTTTAAAAAATAGCTGAAGAAAGTTGAGAGCAATATGAACATATCAAATCAGTCTGATTGACCCTCTCAAGTGTCCTCACATCCTCAGAGGGACTGACTTTGTGCTGGGCCCTTCGTGTTCTACGTGACATGGTGCCTGAATAGGATATTTTAATATTTTGGCATATTGTCTTTCTGGGTGTGGTGCACTATTGTTACAGGCAGAATACCAAGACAACATTGTATGAGGGTTGCTGCTTACCTGGAAACCCCGGGCACCAGGATTTTAACTGCAAGAGTCAGAAAGGGTCCACCCTATACAGATATCTTGCTACAATAATAGCCAGTGGCTGTCAGTAACCTAGGACTCTATGAAGGTAACAAAAGAAAGTATTGAGGGTGCTGGAAACCATGCTATGGAATCAGACTGATTCAGTTACTTCCAGCTGACTTACAATTCTATGCAACAAACCGTACATGATACAGAAAGGCATTTTGGCATGAACTCCCAAATTCTTCTGACTAAGGAGGAAGAAAAGCTCTTAGCCAGGGGTGGCTAAGAGAATGTTTTGGTCTGATTTGAATTCCTCTGTATCTTATTTCCAAGTTCTGGTGACTTTCCTAGGCATAGTCCACATTGACCTTGTCATATACCTGCAGTAAGGTCGATGTCTCCATATTGGTACTTCTTCAAATTCACTTTACACACCAGATATTTAGTAATAATATTCCTCAGATGGCTTGCTTTCTCTCATGGACTTCCCAAATGACTGCTGCTCATGGCTTCTACTTTGTAAAGGGCTCCTCTCTGGTTTTGAGGTCATGCAAATCTGAAAGCCCTGCCTTCTGTCCAGTTTCTTTTGAATTCTTCCCAGTTTGTGTGATCAGAGGGATTAGATTCAGCTTCTTTTGACAGGAAGAGGGACCTCTTTATTTGGGACCCTCCTCCAATGAAAACCAGGGATGCTGTGACACTTCCTGTATAGTCTAATTACAAGTCGCTTAGGTGTAGGAGCTCAGGGAGTCACTATCAGCTACTTCGGCCTCGGTTCTGTATGGGCTGTGCTGTGACGTGTTGTCAACGGCCCAAATAAGTCTAAGTCCTCAAAGGAAAACCGTTCAGGTTTTGGTGGTGGAAGAATGAAATTTAGTGCACTGAGTGAAGATGTAAACTTTTGTTAATGCAAGGTGGTATGTCAGGAGCTTCATGCATGCCTCCCTTTAACCCTCAGAGCATCTCGACGAGGTGGGTGCTCTGTGCCCACCTTAAAGGTGAGGACACCGAGACTCCAAGAAATCAGTGGTTTGTACAAGGTCAAGGTTACACAGCCACCATAACCAGATCTAGGATTTTATTTTTGGTGGTGGTGGTCATGTTAAAAGCACACAATATAACATTTACCATCTTAACCATTTTTCAGTGTACAGTTTAGGACTATTAACCATATTCACATATTGTGAAACAGATCTCTAGAATTTTTTCATCTTTCGAAACTGAAACTCTATGTCCATTGAACAACAGCTTCCCATCCCGTCCCCCCAGGGCTGACAACCACCCTCCTACTTTTCTGTATCAATCTGACTACTCTAGGTAGCTCATACAAGTGGAATCCTATAGTATTTGGCCTTTTGTAACTGGCTCATTTCACTCAGCATCGTGCCCTCAGGGTTCATCCATGTCGTGGCATATGTCAGAATTTCCTTCCTTTTTAAGGCTCAATAACATTCCATCATATGTACCACCTTTTTCTTGCAGATCTAGGATTTCAATTCAAGTTTCTAAGGCTCCAAACCCCATGCTCTTTTCCTGTGAGTAAACCCTGTTACTTTTCAGTGCTTTAAATGAAAGAGAATGACAAACTTCACATTCACATAAATGGACGTACAATGACATAGTTGTGTCCTTAGATGGAGTGACTGAGGGCTGACAAGACACTTTGCTGACTTACCATCTCTAAGTGGAGCGCTCCATCTTTCTCCTCAGACAGAACCTAGCGCCCCACTCCTCCATTCACCTACACACCCGCCGCTGCCTCCCACTGTTCTCCTCCCCCCGTACACACCCTGGCTTTTCCTCTTCTGTAAGTCACGTACCAAGGGCTCCAGGACATCTCCGGCTGAATATAAATAGCCCTGAGACTTCAAACTCCACACCCTTCCTCAACCAGCCTTCCCTGTTGCCCAACTTCTCTGTCCTTGTGGGCTGGGCCAGTGTCCTGTAGAGTCTGCAAGTGTAAGCCTCAGTAATCTTTGCTGCCTGTCTGGCTTTCATCACTCACCATCAGCTGCCAAGGACGGCAGCTTCCTTCTCTACAGCCTGTCTCACGTCTGCTCATATCCTCCCCTTCACGAGAATCCCGTCCAAGGCCCTGGACCAGTCCTGATGGCTTTGCAAATGCAGTGCTGCTCTTCATCCCATCCCTGCCTCGCTCCCAACCTCCCACCCTACCCCTGCAAACTCCCCTGAAGAGTGGTCTTGAACCATCTGTAACAACTGCTCCTTCCAGACCCAGTTAGTCTGCCTCACTGGGCTCCCCTAGAATCATCAAAAACCAGACTCAGCACTGTCCTGCTGAAATCTCTCCCCAGCGGTGTACCCAGTTCCTGCATCTTCACCCACATGATCCTTGGGCAGCTTTGTTCTAATCCAGAGTATTTTCTGTCCCCACCTCCACTTGTAATCCACATATGTCACAGTCACCTTCAACCTGTGGATATTCGCCTAAACCACCTCCAGACCTGGGGCTCCTTCTGGCTTCACTACTGAGGCGAACCCCATTACCTTCTCTCTTCCCCGCTTTGGATGGCAATTTGTAGTCAATCCCAATGAACTCCAGCCCATTTTTTTGATCATTTCCAAACTTTCTCAGACTGTAATATAATTAATCTGTTTGTTTATAAATATTTTTGTAAAATATATATTGATTTATCTCTTTTTACATAAGTCTCCTTGAAAATGAACTAGGCCAGCCCTGGCTGGTGTGGCTCAGTTGGTTGGGCATCACCCTTTAAACCGAAAGCTCACAGATTCGATCCCCAGTTGGGGTGTGTGCAGGAGGCAACTGATCGATGTTTCTCTCTCACATTGATGTTTCTCTCCCTCTCTTTCTCCCTCCCTTCCCCTCTCTCCAGAATCATTAAAAGATATTTAAATATTTTTAAAGAGAGAATGAACTAGGCCTGTTCTTCATATTCCCAAATGGTTCCCTCACCCTCACAGCATATATTATGCCATAAATATATCATGCCGTATAGAAATCATGGGAGAGGGGATTCAAGATAATATAAGAGCTATTTTTCCAGATAGGATGAGTTTAACGGGGTCAATGATGCCCAAGGAGAATTGGAGAAAATGGCACTAGGGTCCGAGTGCTGATGAGCTCCTCAGAAGGGTGCAGTGTCTTTTAGCAAAACAAGCCCTGTTGAAGATCACTAAGTTTGGAGGATATTGTGTTTGACAGCTGTCTTTAGGCTTGGAACCCAAGCCGAGAAGTTCTGGCACAAGGCCCCGGGATGGTCTGGTAGAGCCCCACACTTCAGCACGTCAAGAGAATACCCCAAAGTTCCCCAGCACCAGTGCCCCCAGCTCAGGATGTACAGAAGGGCCGCAGGAAAGGGTTGCCATGTGTAGGACACCACAACCAGAGGAACGCCTTCCTCTGGACCAAGAGGAAGGACCAAGAGCAACACTCTGAACCCAAGGGTCCCGTCCCAGCTCATTGGAAGCCAAAGAAAACCACAGAACAGACACAACTTGCCCTTGTCCCCAACCCCTGTAACAGACATAACAAAACATAAACAAGCCTCCCATAATCCAGATCCTATCCTGAGAGGAGGAAAGGAAAGGAGAGGAAAGGGAGGATCCTGAATAGACTGAGGGGGGTCACCCCAAAGAAACAGAGTTTAAACTGGAAATGACTGAGTTACTTTAATTGGCAAGATCCACGCTTCTACCACTGAGAGGAAATGGACTCTGAGCTGAGCTGGCTTCATTGCCAAGTCTGTGGACTTCCTCTCCTCTGTGCAAATTATGCACCTAGCAAACAGCCTGCAGAATGACTTGTGAATTAGGCCATCTGAGGCTGGCAGGGGCTTCTGAGGTGGCTTAGGTGGAGCCTGTCACTTCAGTGACAAGGACCCAGGACCCAAGGAGGAGCTAGGATGTGGTCAGCTGTTGAGGACCCAGCACCAGCACCCACTCCCCCACCACTGGACCAGTGCTTTCTACCACCTTCACTGCCCGCTTTGCCCTGGTGCCCCAATACACCAGACACCACACTGAGGGTAACAAGGAAAGATGGGTCAGGTTTAATATAACAGCAAAGGTTTCAGTGAGAGGCTTCAATAATTCCAAGTATATTGCTGTGTGTAGGGTAGGAATGTGAGATGATATGGGGATGTGGAGGGTGAGAAGAAACTTTTTTTTAAATATCAAAATGAAGTGGCAGAGTGGGGTTTGAGGAGCGGAAAAGCAAAGGCAGCTGCCTGTGCTTGTCAGATCCTGGCCTGGGTGACTTGGGGTGGAATTTGGGCACCTGGAGTCGGGGTGAAGTGGCAGAGCTCTCACTGGACAGGTCTGCTCTGTAGCTGAAGGGTTAAACTTTAATCATTCCTCATTCAAAGAACACTTGCTGTACCTTTATAGGAAGGGTGCTTTCAAAAGACATATAGTCATTTTTTAGGGTCCCGGTTCGATTCCCAGTCAGGGCACATGCCTGGGTTGCAGGCCAGGTCCCCAGTGAGGGCCATGTGAGGAGCAACCATACATTGCTGTTTCTCTCCCTCTCTGCCTCCCTCCCTTCCCCTCTCTCTAAAAATAAATAAAATCTTAAAAAAAAAGACATATAATCATTTTCATAATTATCTAGCACCGTTTCATAGTTACAGAGGAGCAGCAAACTCTCCTTGTTCTTGTGTGAGGACAGCGCTATTCCAGCCCCCTCTCAGCTTTGAAGCCAAGAATAAAATGTCTGAGTGTTGAACTAAGGAGTCATAGGTCATCATTCTGCAATGATTAAGAATTCATCTTCCATATGTTAATGCCTCATTTCCCCCACAGAATTAAGTGGTTAGGGAAAGCAAATATCTTTTTATACCATGTCTAGATAAGCATCACGGTTTTTAAGAATGGAAAGTATCTCAGTGATTATAGCCAAATGTCTCTATTATTCTCATTGGATGGACTAAGTCAAAGTTTATTATGTTAACCATATCTGTCATTTACATCTAATGTATTACTTTTCTCATATTATAAGGCAATAATTTTCAAGTTTGTGAACACAGTCACATTGGTCCTTGTTGGCATTTTAGGGGTGGCAATGGGGGAGGAGAGAGAGAAGGGAGAATGGTGAAGACCCTTGAGGTCTTAGGCTATGGGGTGAGCCTCTGCTTGTTCTTATGTCCATGATAAACGAGACACCCAAAAATGAATCCTAAATCATCAGGCTCTGGGAGCTAGGTCTGTACTCAGTCTATGGACTCATGCATGAGGCTGAGGATGAGAGAGCCAAGGAGGAGGTTTACTGTACGTTCTGCTTACAACTCTGCCAGGTGATGTGGCCTTTATGCACATGAGGGTACCCAGCACCATTTCCTGGCATTGCATCATCTATGAACCAGGTAGCTGGCTCTCACCAGACACTGAATCACTTGATCCTGTGATCCTGAACTTCCCAGCCTCCAGAACTGTGAGAAAAAAATTACTGTTGTTTATAAGTCATCTAGCCCAAATGGATAAGAGGTCTTTGTGTGTGGTATATAAAAATGGAAGTGAGTGGCTTAATCCTCAAGTATACACACTTGCTTTGTTTTATTTATAATACTAACATTACACTTACCCTGTGCCAAGTGCTGTTCGAAATGCCTGACTCAGGCTAATTTGTTCCCTCCTCCTAAGAACCCTGAGACTGGTTACTTGCCCAGGTAGATGGGGATGGACCGTAGACCCTCTGACATTGGTGTCAGTCTTCACTCTACCATGCTGCTTCTCTGTGGACCAACAACGCAAGGTCACATCTGGCCTGTGCTCCTCTTTCCTTACCCAAATCACCTGATAACCACGTAATTATTTGTTCCCTCTCGACCACCCTGTACGCTCCACTATGGCAAAGTCTAGATCTGCTGTCCTCACCATGGTCTCCAAGACCCAGCATGATACCTGGCATATAGTAGGTCCTCAAAGGTAAGTGGCTGAACCCAAGGGTCTGCTCTACTCATCTGTACTAAAAAGCAGAACTGAGCTGACAACACAAATAGTTTTATAATTAATCTTGTTTGGCTAACATTGATACATGCTATGTATGAGACATTTCTAAAGTCTCAAATTGTCTAAAAACTATGGTTTCATAAAATCACATTTTGAGAGATCAGCTCAAGAACGCACAATTTTCTAAGCAGTATATTAAACCCTTGATATACACTGTTTTCATTTACTTGTAACAACTCTACAAAAAGTGGGTACTAATTTGTATTTTTTTTTCATAACATTGGGTTAATCATAATCCTTGGTTCAGGGCACACTGTCATTGTTCCAGGCATAGCTCTCTCTTGTTCATCTTTTATTCATTTATTCATGTTTTAAATAACAAATAAACTTGCCAATGAACTTACTGCCCCGACCAAAAGTAGAACATTAACAATGACTTAATCTGTCTATGTGCTCCTTCCATCCCATTCGCTTGCTCCCCTCACAAACAATCTCTACCCAGAATTTTGCATTTCCTGTTTTCTTTTCTCATAGTATGCCCCAATACTTTATTGCTTAGTTTTAGTTATTTTTGAACTTTATAAGAATGGTGGCACTTTTGTTCATTCGGCATTATATTCCTTAGATTCATCCACATGTTTGTTGTACAAGTGGCCACAGTCTATTCATTTTCTCTGCTGTGAAAATTTTCCATGATTTTTCTGTTGATGGGCATTTCAATTGCTTTCTATTTTTTATTATTACAGAAGGTCATTTCTCTTGCGTGTGATCCTGAGTTTACAGAGGAAAAAAACTAAGGCACAGAGAAGTTAAGTAACCCACCCAAGATCTCCCAGACTGCCGTGGGGTATCTCGGTCCTGCCGGGACCCATGGGTTGACCGTAACCAGTGCGTGTATAAATCTCAGACACGCGGGGAGAAGAAATCCGGTGGCCACGGGTCTCCTCCACCATCCCCCATCTTGGGGAGAAAGACCTGGGGAGAAAGACCCGGTGGGTTGCCCAGCCGGGGGTTTTATTAGAGGGATTAAGACACATTTACATTGGATTGATTATTCATGGGATTAAGCAGAACAGGTAGGATTACTCATAGCAAGGCATCT